>SOPF01027406.1:53113-74847 GCA_012979155.1 Hypericum perforatum
CGTCAAGAGATCGTCCTTGACACCCTTGTTACATTTTCCCCACAACAAAGATCAAAGAAATATCAAGATTTTGCATGCCTCCAAGCTCGTAGAAATCCAAGAAAGTGGTGTTCCTCTCTTTCTTCGAAAATCTATGATTTGGGGACAAAATGTCGGGCTAAAGACGTAGTTAGATAGGGCCCACCTCAAAGTTGACTGATGTGATTAAGGGGTACAATGTACATGATAAATTACAGTTTGTTTAGAGTGATTGTAATCCTAATTTTATTCTAACTATTAACAAAATACACGATAGTTTAACATTTTGATTCGATTCAATTAAAATTAACTAGTAGATAAAAATGAAAATTATTGAATTTGAAACATGTACAGAACAATGTTTCAAATAAGTTTTACATGTCCACACATAACCTTGTGTTCATTATTAAATAATTTACAACAACAATAATATCACACCTTTGGGCTGTGGTACGGCTCAGGATAATTCATGGGCCTCGTGACAAAAGCGGTAAGTCCGCAAATTCTCGAGTTCGACGTGACGGACAACATTGAAACCCCAAAGCCTGTTTGCAGATCCACGGAGGAGCATGAAAATTCGGTTTATGAGCCTATTCGGCATCTCTAAAGTCCGGGTCTAAAAAAATTTCGGTCTTAAAATTTTAATTGTAAGAAATATTATTAAGAGAATTATGTTTATATAATATTGGAGTTGATTTAGAGTTCGAAAATTGCTTGCAAAAGATCGAAAAATTGACATACAACTGCGTTGCGCACGTTTTCTCAAATTTTGTTTATTTTCTATGACTATCTTGTATTTGATACATCATTGCATTTATGTATCAATGTGTATTTTGATTACTTTCCCGGAGAAAACATCGCTCGATACCCATATATCTTGTAATACTCATATTGTATAATTAACTCTAACAAAAACAATGTCAAGGCATAGGCATGTTTTACACAAACCAAAGTTCTCTTTTCATACCACGCATTTTTTTCACAAATTTTAGGAAGGTTGAAAATTGCACACTCGCAAAAAGAGATTAAGTTTTAATTAAAATGTATTTTTTTCCTCCATATATAGGAGCACATCCCATCATACATTTCAACCAAAAAAGATAGGAGACCACCTCGGTACACTTTTTTAAGAACAAATTGAGGATCAAAGCCCGACAGCTGGCTTTTCACCATCCGTCTACAAAAGTGTGAATTTAAATTATTGCTATGATTCGGACACTAGCCACCAACTGACAGATATATACGTAATTTTTTTGAATAGTGTTTATCTTCATGATTAATTAAAAAATAGTGCGCAAAAATAATTTATTATGAAATTAGTGTCACCGATATTAATACCAAATCAAAAAAATATTATCTGTGATTATCGAGTCTCAAAAAAAAATTATAAAACCAAATTGCGAACTTTTTTCCCATGACTTGTTTTTTTTTAATATGAGTTTGATAAGATTAGTACATTGGTTTAGCAGAAGAATAAGATTTTGTTACTATTCCCAAACTTAGATCGCTCTAATCTTGGGTATCGAAAAGTGATATGCGGTTAAAATTAAATTAGAGTAGTGACAAAATGAAAGTCAGTAGAGCATTATTCAATTCTTCCGGTTTATACGAATTGAAACAACCAAAAATCAGTCACCCATTTATTAATTTTTTAATGTGATGCATCCATCTGAATAATTTACAATCAATCCGACTACTAATTGTTTTTGACAAGGATCCATCTGCGTAGTTAGATAATTAAATATTGCAAGATTTCTGCCTTACTGTAAACCCACCATCTTAGCTACTTGCTTTTAATTTTTTGTAAAATTGTCACGGACTCACGGTTAAGCGCTTTTCTATGCAAGTCCAAAAGTCTAACAGTATTAATAATTTTTTGTAACGTCAGAAGTTGAAGTCGGTATGATGCTATTATGTAAAAAAATTTGATAAATCCTTTCAGTTGTAATATACTCTTCTTATTATTTAAAAAAAAACTATGATTCAGAATTCTTTATATTGTTTGTAACGTCAGAAATGGGGAGCCAAGATGATGTTTTTCGTAAATTATTTTAATTATTAATATATATTATTCTTCGATCTTCAAGATCCCAAATTAAAAATTTCTTGTCGACTTATATTTTTTCAGAATTAAAATTGGCCACTTGTCTTCAAATGATTATCGGGGATGGTTGTATAAGAATTATTTATTAAGTAATGATAGAGAGCATACATTAAGAATGAATTTTAGTTGTATTTCTCATTATTTTTAATAGATAACACTCTCAGCTTACATATATATTTCTGATATACATTATGTTTTTTTTGTTTCATTATCGATGTATATATTATGAATGTATAAGAAAACAAAAAAAAAGTTTTTATGAGACATGATTGTGGACTATTATTAGTTCTATGTACTGTTTTATTGACTTAGTATATTAAATTTCTAGTGTCATAGTTATGGAAGAGAATTTGTATGTAAATGATATATAACCGCTATAGCTCACATTTAGTAGATTTTCATATGATAGACATTCTGATTGGGAATTTTGAGTTGAGATTACTTATTCTTGTGCAACGTATGTTAACTATTTAACCTACGTTCGAGTCAAGTGGGAGAATGTAAGAATGATTTATTAAGATTGATAATTCTATTAAAATGACTCTGATATAATTGGACTATATGATTGATAACTCTTAGAAGTAAAAGTTCTCTTATGACTTTGGTTATTAGTTTAATCTCAACCATCTATTGAGAGTTTGATGGATGCACCCGATTAATTCTAAGTATATAGTTAGATCCTCTATGCTTATAAATAGATGTTAATGTCATCCATCGGTGGACATCACAGAACGATAGAAATGCGAGAAAATGTTAAGCTATATCGACGATAGTGTTTTACTCTACATCGACGAATTTGGATATGCTTATGCATACCGTTTATTACTTATGTAAATAGATTTACAGGTTTATTGTTTTAACGAGTACTAATAATGTGTTGTCTCGCTAATAAATAATGTGTTGTCTCGCTAATAAATAACAAGCAAATGAACGAGGAAGAAGCAGATAATTATGAACATTCAATTAATTATGATCTTACCGCTATGCTTGAGGGTTTGCAGTTGTGATGGACCTATCTTGGTTTTGGGAAGAGGATACTTCAAAAATCCTCCAAACGATCAAGAAAATTAATTATGGCACAGATCAATTTTGGGCTTACAATCTGTCATAACTTATTTAAAAAACAAGTGATGTACCTATTCGTCATGGACGATTTTGGTGGAATACAATACAGTCCTTTACTTATAAAGAAAATTAGAACTACAACAGTATACATTAATCACATAATACTTGACAGCTCAGAGTAAAGAAAACCAACAGAAAGTCTAAAGCACAGCAACTCCACCACCGTCCACCCATTCGCCATTGACCTTGCTCTTCTTGTAAGAGGCGACAAGCATGACGATGAAGCAGATGGTCAAGAAAAGAAGAACAGTCAAACATGTCCAGAGACAGCATACGGTAGCATCGGAATGGCGACTCGAACCCAAACATGGCCGCTGTTTGATCAAAAAGTAACCGACGATCGACAACCACAGGACCATGTTCGCCAGAATGAGGTAGAGGCCGGGCTTAACAAGGCCGGTCTCATACAATACCAATCCGACTAAAGCCGGAATGCACGTTAAAAGAAGGGTGCAAAGAGTGGTGAAGTAGAAGTTGAAAAACGATTCTGCATCTTCGGGACTCGATGATCTGAGGAAAGAGAGCGCCGCTTCCGGCATAGCTGCTGGCCTGGATACGGTAATGCTTCGTGGAGAAGATATATATCGAAGAAAGTAATTTTTTTAAAATTAATATTGCACCTGTCTGTCGTGAATTGAACCGATTGGACAATTGTCTTTGACAATCTTCATTGCTTATATTTGAGTAATTCGGCCGACAAAAAAGGTATCTTTTATTTTATTAATTTTTTCTATGCAGGCCTTGATTAAAAATATCGTTAGAACATGCACAGCATTGCATATCAGTCACCTGGGATATTTTTTTAAAATGGTGCTACTGTTCACCCAAAATTACAAAATTAGTAACACAAAAATTGTATTTCTCGAAATGGTGTCCAGGTTGGACCAATCGGTAAAAAACTTGTCTATTGAACCAATAGTCGATTAAAATACTCGTCAATACCCATAGAAGAGTTTTTTTCCCGTTTTGTGAGAACTAGGAGAAAAAAACTCTTCTATTGGTATTGACAAATTTTTTTATGTTTTTTGAAAACTTGAAGAAAAAAACATCTTTTGGTATTGACGGGTATTTTACTCGTCTATTGGTCCAATAGATGGGTTTTTTACCCATATTTGGTTATCTAGGACTTCTGGGTCTAAAAATCTGAAATTAACGAACACAATGTGCACGAAAATTTTCTATCTACCAATAGACGGGTTTTTTACCCATTTTTTGGTTTAAAAAATGTGGCTATATATAGAGAACGAACATCTAGCATTCTCAAAACCCAAATTTCCATTAATCCTTCCAAATATTTAATCGTCGTTTGAACATTGTTGGAACGAGCGATTTCAAGCTTCATTCAGGTAAATTATTGTTATTTAGTTTATGTGTTGTTCTTGAATAATTAGTTATGAATTTTTTAAATTTTGTTATTAGTTTTTTGGATTAGAAAGTTTATGTTAGTTAGTGTTATATTATTGATAAAGATGAACTGTCAAACCCAAAAATTGATGAAGAATCCAATTTGATATTTTTTTACACCCGCTTAAAAATGTTATGTTGTAATTTATTTAGATATGGTTGGGCTGTTAGTTGAACCGAAGATGAATTTGATTGAATTATTGGATAAATATTAGGTCGAACTACTAGTTGAACCAAACATCTAACCATTAATTAATCAATTTGGTCAAACCTATGATCAAACCATAATGGTTGAACCAATGCTTGAACTTGGTCGAACTAAGATTATTAATATTTTGTATATTATTTAAATATTTGGTAAAAAATATTTTTGTAAAATCTATATGATTTTGGGACAAAATGTCGGGCTAAAGACGTAGTTAGATAGGGACCACATCAAAGTTGACTAATGTGATTAAGGGTGATTGTAATCCTGATTTTATTCCGAAATAACAAAATACACGATAGTTTAACATTTTAATTCGATTCAATTAAAATTAACTAGTAGATAAAAACGAATTTTGAATTTAAACATATACATAACAATGTTTCAAATAAGTTTTACATGTCCGCAGACCACACATACCCTTGTGTTCATTATTAAATAATTTACTGGGATCCAACAACAAAAAATCAAGGTTTTAAAAAATACCCAGAGGTTGACCTGGATTTTGGTCCAACCTCTGGGTCAACTAGTCCGGTCGGACCAAAGTTGGTTAGACTAGAATTTTTAAAATATAAATTATGTGAAAAAATTTAAAAGCCAAAGCAGCTTGCCTCTTCTCCTCTTCTCTGGCAGAAAACAAATCCAAAAATCCAATCACTCTCTGAAAATTCAATTAACAAAAGCATTACATCGGAGATTAATCCGCAATCGTCAAAGAAGAGGAAAATGGACATCAGGTTCATGGGATTGGACAACCCATTGATCCACACCCTCCACCACATCCTCGACGCCCCGAAGAATCCTACAAGACCTACAACGCCCCGACAAGATTCTACGTCCGAGATGCAAGGAGTTTAGGGTTTCCGAACTCGTACGTGTTCGTGGACATGCCGGAGCTCACAGGGACATCAAAGTGCAGGTGGAGGACGACAATGACTGTTTTTTTGCAAAATTAGGGTTTTTTAGTGGGGGGGAATTGGAATCGGGATTAGGAGAGAGAGGCGCCCTTTTTTTTTTACTTTTTTCTATTTTTGTGACTTGAAATCCGAAAAAACGGTTGATCTGGGTTTTGGCCGGTCTGTTTTTGGGCAAAACCATCCGGCTCAACCATTTTTTGGCCGACCCGCGCGGAGAATGTTTTTTAAGCAAAAGACAAAACGTTATTTAGAATGTTTGGCGGTCCGATCGGCCCACCTGCTGGTCGGACCGCTTTTTTAAAACCATGCAAAAAATATTATACCTTTGGGCTGTGGTACGGCTCAGGATAATTCATGGGCTTCGTGATAAAAGTGGTAAGTCCGCAAATTCTCGAGTTCAACGTGACGGACGACATTGAAACCACAAAGCCTGGGCGCAGATCCACGGAGAAAATTCGGTTTATGAGCCTATTTGGCATCTCTAAAGTCCGGATCTAAATTCTTTTTCCTTCTTAAGATTTAGTTGTAAAAAATATTATGAAGAGAATTATGTTTATATAAGATTGGAGTTGATTTAGATGTCGAAAATTGCTTGCAGATGATCGAAAAATTGACATCAACTGCGTCGCACACGTTTTCTCAAATTTTGATTTTTTTCTGTGACTATCTTGTATTTGATACACCATTGCATTTATGTATCAATGTGTATTTGATTACTTTCCGGGAGAAAACATCCCTCGATAACCATATGTCTTGTGATACTCGTATTGTATAATTAAAACAAACGATAACAATGTCAAGTCATAGGCATGTTTTACACAAAGCAAAGTTCTCTTTTCATACACCACGCATTTTTTTTCGACAATTTTAGGAAGGTTGAAAATTGCAGAGTTTTAATTAAAATGTATTTTTTTTCATAACCATATATAGGAGCACATCCCATACATTTCGACCAAAAAAGATAGGAGACCACCTTGGAATTCCAATTTCCGGGCTCGGTACACCTTTCTAAGAGCAAATTGAGGATCAAAGCCCGACAGCTGGCTTTTCACCATCCGTCTACAAAAGTGTGAATTAAATTATTGCTAAGATTCGGACACTAGCCACCAACTGACAGATGTATATAGACTTGGTTTTTTTTTAAATAGTGTTAATGTTATTATGAAAATAGTACGCAAAAACAATTTATTACGAAATTGGTGTCAGCGACACCAGCACCAAATCACGAAAAAATCATCAAAATTATCCATGATTATCAAGTCACAGAAGAAAAAAAACCGAAAACCAAGTCACGAATTTTTTTCCCATACCTTTTTTTTTACTATTAGTTTGATAAGTCGCCCATGAACCCCTCGTCACCAACGACAATAATGGCTCCGTCCCTCCTTTAACCCCGATTCCGACGCGGAGACCAACCCTCAAAACCCCCCCTGTTTGACATTGTCGTGGTCGATAATTAACATTACGCCCGTGGTTGGTAATTAGCGCAATGGTTGGTAATTCGATTATTTGGGTGGTCGGTAATTCAATAACGTCCCTAGTCATTAATTCGGTTCCTTGTGGTCGATAATAACCAAATCACCAAAAAAAAATTCCATGATTTGGTTACACATGAATATTTTGCTGTGACTTGATCGCGAAATTTTTTCTCTAATTTGATATTCACTGGTAAAAAAAAAATAAATTTAGGTGGCTGCATAAACACTCTTTCCACAATAAATTCTTTTGAAATACTCTTTCCACAATAAATTTTTTTGAAATAACATTTTTGTAATTAAAACCACAACAACCACATTGTCCCTGCGTTACTTATTCCCTAAAAAAAACAATTTCTCTCACTCTCTCTCTTAATTGATCAATGGCGGAAGAGAAGAAACATCAACAGCTACACATAGCCGTGTTTCCATGGCTAGCCTTCGGACACATGATACCGTTCCTCGAACTCTCCAAACAAATATCCGAAAAGGGTCACAGAATCTCCTTCCTCTCCACTCCAAGAAACATCTCCCGCCTAAACCCTAAACACCCTCTAATAACCTTCGTTCCCATCCCGTTGCCATTGCTCCAAAACCTTCCCCAAGGACCCGAAGCCACCACCGACCTGCCGGCCGAACAAGTCCCGTACCTCAAACAAGCGTACGATCTCCTCGCGGAGCCGTTGACCCAGTTCCTCAAAGCTGCGAAACCCGACTGTATCATCTACGACTTCGCACCTCACTGGCTCCCTCCCATAGCCGCGAAGCTCGGGCTTTACCAGATTCACTTCTCCATTTTATGTGCTGCCTCATATGGCTTCTTGGGGTTCGAGAAGAAGCTACTAGAGGATAACCCCAGAACCAAGCCGGAGGATTTCACTTCTCCTCCTAAGTGGGTCCCTTTTCCGACCAAGGTGGCGTTTAAGCTCCATGAGGCCAAGAAGCTTTGGGAAGCTGCGAAAGTAAACGAGTCGGGTGTTTCGGACTTCTTCCGGTCTCAGTCTGTTCTGGCTGGATGTGACCTTGTCCTCTTCAGGAGTTGCCTCGAGCTTGAAGAAGATTACTTGAGCCTCCTCGGGGATATCCACCGGAAACCGGTTCTCCCGGTCGGCCTCCTACCTCCGGTGGTGCGTCGAGAGAAAGACGAGGATGACAAGGAGTGGCTTGCCATTGAGGCTTGGTTGGAGGGGAAGCCCAAAGGGAGCGTAGTTTACGTGGGGTTTGGAAGCGAGGCGACTCTGAGTCAGGGCGAACTCACTGAGTTGGCTACCGGGTTGGAGTTATCTGGGGTTCCCTTCTTCTGGGCCTTTAAGAAGAAGGTTCGTGACTCTGAATTTCCCGATGGGTTCCAGGAGAGGACCAAGGGACGTGGGCTCGTTTGGACGGGTTGGGCCCCACAGGTTCGCACTAGTTTAAATAACTATTTAAATTGAACAACCCAAAATTTAATATAAAGTTTTATTTGATTAAAATAACTGAAATTTGTGACCCTGACACTGTAGGTTGCGATCCTATCCCATGGGTCGGTTGGTGGGTTCCTGACCCATGGTGGTTGGAGTTCCGTTATTGAAGGGCTAGCATTTGGGCGACCATTGATCATGTTTCCTATGGCTGTTGACCAAGGATTGATTGCTCGAGTTTTGGAGGACAAGATGATAGGTCGAGAAATTCCTAGAGACGAAGAGGAAGGATCATTTACGAGCTATTCTGTTGCTGAGACGTTGAAGCTGGTCTTAGTGGACGAGAAAGGGAAGATCTACAGGGACAAAGCTTTGGATATGATGAACTTGTTCGGTGATAAGAAGATCCATGACAGATACGTTGATGAGTTAGTGGATTATGTTATGACTAATTGTGGGAGAGCATAGCATACTGAAGATAATGTATGAAAATTTTCTATTATTATATGGAAAAACTTGAATAAAATTGCGACTGAAATTTAATAGAATTTTGGTGACAATAATTTAAATTAACGATCGATAAAATTGGGTGGCAAATACATCTACCATCTCCATGAAGATGTCGTATTTGGGCTCAAACCCAGCTGGTCGAGTGCTATCATTGAAATTGTCATTCCAAACAACAGAGCAACTTGAAGCATGTGTCGAAGTAGATCTGCATTTGTATTCTTCTTCTCTCTGGTTTGCTTTACTCGGCATGTTGTTAATCACGGGATCAACAACATACGGAGTGGTCTCACATGTGTGTTTCGTCCGAATTTTCCGAAAAGCAGACAAGATCAATCTAAAATATGATGACTTAGTATGTACCAACTAATTGAGAATTGTCGTACGAAAATATTTAAGGAAATAGAATTAAGATATTATAGCGATAATAGCTAAATCATTAATAATAATAAAGTATAATAAATTTATTAATAATAGTATTTGAAAATTTTCTATTCTCACATTAAATTTTTTTAGAGATAAAATAAAATTTTATTAATCATCAAAAAGTCTAGTTAGGGTTTTTATCGCATAAACTAGTCTATTCTCATCAATAATAAGATGATAGACAAGGATATAATTTAAATTGTATTCCTCCGCTCAGTAGAATTATTCTAGGTTTAAAAAAAATTGACATAAGAAATCGCATATAGGAGAACTAATACAAAATATGTCAAAAGAAACTACACTTCCTATCAATTGTATGGTTATTTCCTAGAGAAGAATTTCTTTAAACTAATATCAATATAATATCTTGATTTTATAAATTTAAATATTTTTCTTACTCATTTTTTAATAATAAAGAATATATAAATACACTTGTAGATTCTTAATTGGTTGATACATACAAATCATTGTATCACTTGTTAATTAAGGAACACCAATTAACTTGGTTTGTAAGTACGATTCATTTTTTGATGATGGTTGAACCATCATCTTCAGCCAAGTCATTCTACATTTATTGCCCTTGATGTAATTCCTAATTTGTCCTATCCTAATCACGTTATTCACGTAAAATTTTCAAATAAATTGATCACTTGTTATAATATTACGTCACTTTTTAGAAAAAGGAAATCTAGGACAGCTAGCTGTCTTTACCATCCGTATACAAACTGCGAATTAAATAATTGCCATGTTTCGGACACTAACCTGCTAGCCACCAACGAAGTATAGAAAAGCACGTTGTCCCTGCGTTATTTTTCCACAAGAGATCACCAACACCAATCAGCAGCAGCTACGCATAACCGAATATAAAATGCGTAATCGAATATAAAAGTTTATGTTTATAAATAATAAAAACTGTATTTGAGTTTCGAATTAGATCCAAATTGAATGGATCAATCTATTAAATTAGAAACTTTATAATATAAAAACATAATTTGATTAGTTTGGACTTCGTGATAATAATTTGGGTATAAATGATGTCAAAATTCTCTCACCTAAAAATTTTAAAATAATAAATGTGTTTTTCACGTTTATACTTTTTTTTCTAGAGGAAAGGGTACAAGGCTCCTTATCTGAAATTTTATAACAAACCTACGACAGGGGCCAATCTCAATTTGACTATTGTGTTCATTATAATTCGGATTCATTTTTATTACGGGAAAACTCTTAATTCAAAGTGGTAATTGGATTAGAATATATTACAGGCAATCTAGACTCTAGAGTCTCCAACAAGAGATGGTTGAGAGACCGCGGCTTAAGAACTCTATGCGCTTCTTGAATTTATTTCCTATAGTTGGTCCCCATCAATGAATGGCAAAAGACAGCAACGTCCACCGAAGAGTCATCCGGAGGAGTCTGTCACCACCAGTTAGCAATAAATATGTCATTATATCCACTGGGGCTCCGCAGCATTGTCTCATTTAAGCATAATGGTAAACCAAGTTTTAAATTGACCTCCACACAAAGGGCGAGAAATGTACGTACGTACATACATACATACATACATATATATACATATATATGTATGTATGTATGTATATGTATATATATATATGTATGTATATGTATATATGTATGTATATGTATATATGTATATAGATAGAGAAAGAGAGGAAAACGTGGGTACACAGAACAAGATTGACATCATTTGTACTCAAACTATTACACATATCACAAAGTTCAAACTAATCAAATTATATTTTTATATTATAAGGTAGTTTAATATATCGATTAATCTAATTTTGGGTCCAACTCGAAATATAGTTAAGTTCGAACAATGTTTTTATCATTTTATAAATATAAATTTCATATTGGATTACACATTATGAGAGTTTTAACCATCTTCTTTCACCAAATACTTACTAGTAATCATGTTGATTGTAAATGATTTTTTTATAATATACACCTTTTACCGATAAAAAAAAACAATTAATCATGTTACACCTAGTTACGTCCTTGCCCCTTGATATCACTATAATATCTTGATTTTATTACTTTAAATATTTGTCCTACTTATTTAATAATAAAAAATATATAAATATACTTATCAATTGTTAATTAGTTGGTATAGAAATCATCATATAAAACTTGGTTATAAGGACCGGTTGAACCATCTTCTCCGGCCAAGTCATTCTACATTTGTTGCCCCTTGATTGTAACTCCTTATTTGTCATATCATTGTCACGTTATTCACGCAAGATTTTCAAATAATTGATCATTTGTTATAATATTATGTCACTTCTTAAAAAAAAAACTGCTAATTAAATAATTGCCATGTTCCGGACAGATTTGAATTCGGTAGGGACCAAAGAGGGGATATCCTTATATGAGGACAAATATTTGGTCCAAGGTAAATTTTGTCTTTAACTCAAAAATCCAAGCAATTAATATTTCCCCATTTTATTAATTATCCTATTTTTTAAGGTAAATTTAAAATATAAACCTAATTAATTAATATTTTTCTTTTTTAGCATAATTAACATTAATTATCTCATTTTTAAGGTAAATTGAAAATCTAAATCTTTAATTTATGATGATTGAATATACATAGAATCTACTATTATATAATACATAAACGACGGCCATAATTTAAAACTTCAACCTCTTGGTATTATCTTCCCGCTCATTCGTCTTAGTTAAGTAATTATGATGCTGGTTGTATTTGTTACATTGCTATTTTGTCTCAGTTAAGTTATTGATTTGTCTCAGTTGAGATACTGATTTGTCTCGGTTATGTTACTAGTTTATCTCGATTAAAATATTAGTTTGTGTCAATTATGTTACCGTTTTGTCTCAATTATGTTACTAATTTGTCTCAGTTAAGATACTAGTTTGTATGAGTTATTAATTAGAATTCTTGGAAAGAAACAAAAAAAAAGAATCTGAATATAGATTGGTGAGAGAAAATAATTAATTGAAGAGAGAAAATAATTAAATTCATCGGTTACAAAAATTAATTGGAAAGAGAAAAGTCTAGGTCATTGTACCAAATCACATTTCTTACTAGTTATCTTTCTTTAGCTATTATACCGAATCTACTCCCGTTTTGAACACCACCACCAACTAAGTATAGGAAAGCACGTTGTCCCTGCGTTTTGTTTCCACTAGAAATCACCAACACCAATCTCTCCCTCCCTCCCTCTCTCTCCCTCTCTCTTCATCAATGGCGGAAGAGAAGCAGCAGCAGCTGCTACACATAGCCATGTTCCCATGGGTAGCCTTCGGACACATGATACCGTACCTTGAACTGTCCAAGGAAATAGCCGAAAAGGGTCACAGAATCTCCTTCATCTCCACTCCAAGAAACATCTCCCGCCTAAGCCCTAAACTCCCTCCCCACTTATCCTCCCTAATAACCTTTGTTCCCCTCCCACTCCCGCCGACCCCGAGCCTCCCGCAAGGAGCCGAGGCCACCACCGACTTGCCGGCCGACGAAGTCCCGTACCTCAAACAAGCCTATGACCTCCTCGAAGAGCCGTTGACTCGTTTCCTTGAAGCTGCGAAACCTGACTGTATCGTCTACGACTTCGCACCTCACTGGCTTCCTCCCATAGCAGCCAAGCTCGGGCTTTACCAGATCGTCTTCCTCATAGTTTGGGCTGTCTTTATTTGCTTCTTAGGAATCGAGAAGAAACTAATAGAGGAAAGCCCTAGAACCAAGCCAGAGGATTTCACTTCCCCGCCCAAGTGGGTCCCTTTTCCGACCAAGGTGGCGTTTAAGCTCCATGAGGCAAGGAAGTTTTTCAAGCTCCGGGGAATCAACGAATCTGGGGTTTCAGATTTGAACCGGGGTCAGTCTGTTATGTCTGGATGTGACCTTATCCTTGTCAGGAGTTGCCTCGAGCTTGAAGGAGATTACTTGAGCCTCCTCGGCGATATCCACCGGAAACCGGTTCTTCCCGTCGGCCTCCTACCTCCATTAGTGCGGAGAGACGATGAGGAGTGGCTTGCTATTGAGACTTGGTTGGAGGGGAAGCCCAAAGCAAGCGTAGTTTACGTAGGGTTTGGAAGCGAGGCAACAATGAGTCAGGAAGAACTCACTGAGTTGGCGACCGGGGTGGAGTTATCTGGGCTGCCCTTCTTCTGGGCCTTTAAGAAGGTTCATGGCTTGGCATTTCCCGATGGGTTCCAGGAGAGGACTAAGGGACGTGGGCTCGTGTGGACTGGCTGGGCTCCACAGGTTCGTAGTGGCTGAACCTAGTCAATTTGCTTAAATAAAATTTATTTATTATATTTTTTTGTTAGAAACGATAGTTTACAACGCCAAATAGTTTGAATTAGGTAGAAACTTTGAAAAAAATATATTTTAATATGCCAAATAATTTAAGTCCGGTAAAATCTTTGTAAAATAATAAAATATTGTTGCAAATTTTAACCGGACTTTGTAATATTAGAACAAATTCAACACGAATTGATCTAAATATTTATTGTTAATTAATATTTTAAATTTGATTAAGTTAACAAAAATTTATGACTACGAGAATGCAGGTTGATATCCTTGCCCACAGGTCGGTCGGTGGGTTCCTGACCCATGTTGGTTGTAGCTCGGCTATTGAAGGACTCGTGTTCGGGCGACCGCTGATTATGTTTCCTATAGCAATTGACCAAGGGTTGAACGCCCGAGTTTTAGGGGACAAGATGGTCGGGCAGGAGATTCCTAGAAACGAAGAGGATGGATTATTTACGAGCAACTCCGTGGCTGACACACTGAAGCTTGTCTTAGAGGATGAGAAAGGAAAGATCTATAGAGACAAAGCTTTGGAGATGATGAACATGTTTGGTGATAAGAAGCTTCATGACAAATACGTCGATGAGTTCGTGGAGTACGTTATGACTAATTGTGGCCGCACATTATCCTAAATGTCTCAATTATTTTATAACTAAGTTCAATAAAATTTCGCCTTAAATTCAATAAACTTGTGGTGCCAATAATTAAAATTAGCGATCATGATTATAATGTATTGTTCCGTCCGAACTTTACGGAAAGCAGACAAGGTCAGTCTAAATGTCTCAAACCCTGCCCTAACACATTTCAACATGTGATCTTGTTCCACGCTTGTCTACAACCTTTCTCTACCCATCACCATTGGCCATAATCTCAGACCGGGGGTCTACTAGAATAAGTTCGAAGCGGCCACGTCCCTTGCCTTGTCTCCTTTCTATCTTTAAGGGCTACTACAAAACGGCTCCCCTTCATCCAAAAAGAAATTGAAATGGCTCCCCGACTGTTATGCTTCGCCCGGTCTTCCAAGGGCAGCAAGTTTAACCGGTGGACACTAGTAATCGGAAGAAACCAAACGCAGAAAATATAGCATCTTGATGAGATTGTCCTATTCGGGCATTAGAGCCGCTGATTCTGATTATGATTATTGTTGTATCTATATATTTTCAATCTGTATCTCAAGATTTCATGCAAATTAACTGAATAATACTAAATTACCTATAGCGGTGAACATGATCGTGAAATAAAGTTAGTCTTATTATAAGTCTTATGATATTTAATTTTCCTAGAAAGCAGAAGGAGAAGAGTTTTTTTTTTCTTTTATACTAGGACATGTATGTTATTTTAAATGAATAATTTGTCAAAAATATCTCTTGTTCCAATTTGAGAGACCCGAAAGTATTTAAAAAAAAAATCAAACTAAAGGTATTCAGTAATTAATAAAAAAATTACAGTGTCTTCAGAGTCTATTTGACATTTTGACTATTCTCTAGTATTTTATATATAATTATCCCATTATTTGAAGTTATTAGGTTAGAAGATTTTAACAATATTTATAGCCAAACTATTCTACTTATCACCAAGTCCAACCTAGTCGAATAATATTTTTTAGTTTATACAATTTATTATTCGGTGTAATAAGTTAATTAATTGAGTTTTGTGTTCGATAAAATCTTTGAAAAATTTGAACTAAATAATTTATTATGCTAACATATGATGACTTAGTATGTACCAACCAATTAAGAATTGACAAGTATATTTATACACTTTTTAATGTTAAATGATAACAAAAATAGTTAAGGAAATAGAATTAAGATATTATAGCGATATTAGTTTAAAAAATTATTTCCCTAATTAAATTTCTTTCACTAGAAAATACCCAAACAATTAATTGGAAGTCTACTTTTAACTTTTGACGTATTTTATATTAATTTTCTGATATGCGAGTCCTTGCATAAAATACTATTTAAACTAGACTAGTTCTACAAAACACAGCAGAGGAGGAATACAATTTAAATTATATCACCGCATAGCATATGTTTATTTCAGCTTGTAAATGTTGTCAAACGGCGTGAATGGACTAGGTGTAGATGAGCTGATTCGTTGATTGCTTCTCTGTAATCTCATTGCATCTCTATTATTTAATTACTACGGAGCATTAATAATACATTTTAATCTTTTAGAAAAACAATTTAAATTATATAAGAATATGTTTGTGACAATTGATTTATGATCCTTTAGATATTTATTGAGATTTAGACTCATACAATGTTGAATGCAGGATGATAAACAATTAAATCATTTAATAATAAGGTAATAATAATATTTATTAATAATAATATTTGAAAATTTTCTATTTTAACATATTTTTTTAGAGATAAAATAAAACTTTATTAAACACCAAAATTAGGGGTTTTATCATATAAACTAGTCTATTCTCATTAATAATAAGATGATACACAAGGATATAATTTAAATTGTATTCCTCCGCTCAGTAGAATTACTCTAGGTTTAAAAAAAATTGACACGAGAAATTTTATATAGGAGAATTAATACAAAATAGGTAAAAAGAAACTACACTTCCTATTAATTGTATGGTTATTTTCTAGAGAAGAATTTATGTAAACTAACATCAATATAATATCTTGATTTTATAAATTTGAATATCTTCTTGCTCATTTAATAATGAAGAATATATAAATACACTTTATAGATTCTTAATTGGTTGATATATACAAATCATTTTATGACTTGTTAAGTAAGGAAAACCAATTAACTTGGTTTGTAGGTACCATAAATTTTTTGATGATGGTTGAACCATCTTCTTCATGTAATTTGTCCTATCATAATCACGTTATTCACGCAAGATTTTCAAATAAATTGATCATTTGTCCTATCTTAATCAAGATTTTCCTCAAAAAAAAAAAATAGTCCCTATCCTAATCACGTTATTCACGCAAGATTTTCAAATAAATTGATCATGTATTATAATATTACGTCACTTTTTAGAAAAAAGAAATCTAGGACAGCTAGCTCTCTTTACCATCCGTATACAAAAAGCACGTTGTCCCTGCGTTATTTTTTCCACAAGATATCACCAACACCAATCAGCACCAGCTACGAATACCGAATATAAAATTGTGTAATCGAATATAAAAATTTAGGGTAAATTATATCTGTTCTCTTCTAGTTTAGTCAAATAGACAATTTCACCCCTGTATTTCGCAAACTGATTAAAAATTCTTTTTAGTTTGGCGAAATTATACGATTTTCTCCTTTTGCCGGAACCAGAGCAAATCTCTAGCAAGGAGGCACCTGAAATGACAATTATGCCCTTCTATTAAAAAATTTCAAAAAAAACACAATGACAATTATACCCTTCCTCTTCCTCCCCCTCCTTCTCTTTTCTCCTCCTTCTCCTCATCCTCCTCCTTTCTTGGGAATTAATTAATTAGTCCGAAATATAGGTGGAATCTTTGGATTAATTAATTAGTCCGAAATATAGGTTTACTTGTTCGTCTTTTTCCTTGTAGATTGAAATCTGGAATTCCAGAAAATTGAATCCCATTCTCTGATCCAATCTTCGCGAAGTTACAACCCTAAAACCCTAAATCTGCTCTCTCTAAGAAATGGGTTCGATTAGTTTTCGATCCCTACTTCTCTTCTCGGCCATTTTCCGGGTGGGTTTGATCATTTACGGAGAATGGCAAGATACCCATATGAAGGTTAGGTACACTGACGAGGATTACTTGGTTTTCTCGGGTGCAGCTTCTCTGGTGGCCGCTGGAGAGTCTCCTTATAAGTAGACCACACACCGCTACTCGCCTCTCCTTGCGTCGATGGTGTGGGTGTCCTACAGGATGGAGTCGAAAGAGGATTCCATTATCGGAGTAGGATCTTTGTGATTTGAATGCCTCTCCACTATCGTCCCTTTTTTTCTCGGCCCAGCCCAATTAACCATGTTTAAAACCCTAAACCCAGTCATGCTAAATAATAATGTTGATGTTGATGGTTCCCTCAATTCTTCGAGGTCCTCGTCGGTGACATAAAAAGAACCCACTAGGGATTTCTGGTTGGGCGGTTAGGATTGCAACGAATTGGGCTATTTGGTGCAAGTTCAGTTTAAAAAGTTAGAAATCTTTTGCCTTGGTTTGTTTCCCAGTAGCAAAAGTAGTGTGTTTGCTTGAACTTCATGTTCTTTGTGGCTGGAGGATGATTTCGGGTTTCTATCCCAGTGGTTTTGCTTGAATTTTGACTTAGGCTTTATGGATTGATGTTTCATTAGAGATTGATTGCGACGAGGCAACCACCATGGAAGAAGTGTTTGTATTCCGGCAGAGAAAGGTGGAGGATGAAGATGAAGGAGGAGGAGGAGGAGGGAAGAGGGAAGAGTATAGTGGGAGAGAAATTTTTTTATTTTTTTAATAGAAGGGCATAATTGTCATTTCAGGTACTTTCTCGCCAGAGATTTGCTCCGGTTCCGACAAGAGGGGAGAAATCGTATAATTTTGCCAAACTAAGAGTGGTTTTTAATAAGTTTGCAAAATATAGGGGGAAAATTATCTATTTGTTCAAACTAGAGGGGCCAGATACAACTTACCCAAAAATTTATGCTTATAAAATTATAAAAACTGTATTTGAGTTTCGAATCAGACCCAAATTAAATTTATCAATCTATTAAACTATACACCTTATGCTATAAAAAAATAATTTGATTAGTTTGCACTTCGTGATACGGTAATAGTTTGGATATAAATGATGTCAAAATCTTCTCACTTTAAATTTTAAAATAATTAAAGTATTTTTCATGTTTATAGTTATTTTTCAACATGAAAGAATACAAGGCTCCTTATCTGAAATTTTATTAATCATTAAAAAAAATTTACAATCAATTGCGGACCACATAGAAAATGTTTAATTTTAGGGTAAATTACATTTGACCCTCTCGGGTTTGGTGTTCTTAACGCTTGCTTCTTTGCTATTCTGAAATCAATTAAAAAACTCTTCCTGTTTGAAAAAATTATACGATTCAGTCCTTTATGCCTCGACATATTTCTCTAGCGAAGAGGCATGGAAAATGATGTTTATACCCTTCTATTAAAAAAAATTAAAAAACACCCTCCTTTTTTCTCCTTCCTCTTCCTCATCCTCATCCTCCTCCTCCTTCTCTTCCTCCCTCATCCAAACTCAAAATTAAATTGAAATTTGTTCAGTCAACAAGGAATTAAAATGTTGGGAGTTAAATAGGAAAGATCAAACACTGCTAAGTTATTTATATCTAAGTATCCAACCAAACCCACAAAACTTCAACTAACCTAGAATCAACAACATCATTTCTAAGCATAAAACCTCAAAACATTGAACACTAAATTTACCGAAATCAAAACCACAAAATCAACAACCCCAATCCAATTCAACAACCCTAAACCCAAATCAAAGCAACCTAAAGCTACAAACTTTAAGCAAACCCAGTATCAACATCATTCTCGATACCCACCAACACCCCGACGCCCAGCTCGGTATCGACCCAGACGTTATCAGGTCTCTCCCCGTGTTCGTCCACTCCCGGGTACTAACCCCGACCCGGTTGAGAGCTTTACGAGCCACTACCTCAAGGTCTGCGAGGAGGAGCCTGACTGGGAGGCTATCAAGAAGTGCCTCAGGTGCGGTTAGGTCGAGGAGCTCGTCTAGATGGCCTACGATGCCACAGGACTGGGAAACCCTAATCGACGACTTCCAGAATGGCGGGCCTCGACAATTCCTCAGGAAGGACTTCCCCCTCAAACCCTCTCTCCTCGTCTTCCTTGACGAGTTCGTCATCCTGCTCTTAATCATAATAGTCGAGGTCCTCGCTTGGAAGCTACTACTCATAATCATTGTGAATAACATCATCAAGTTTAGAAAATGACAACGAGAGAAGATGGTTTAGTGGTTTTGGTAGTTGTGGTTGGGCGGTAATTTGGTTACTGGTAGCGACCGAAAAATTAAGCGGAAGTCCTCAACCATTAGCAAATCAAAGATGGTTTAGTGATTTAGGATCCTTAATTTTTTTGAATTTTTGGTGATTCTGTGGATTTCTTTAGATTAATTGGAAAATTGTCTTGATTTAATTTGTGTTCAGCATGTTCGATAATTATGGTGAGATCTAAAAATTAAAGAAAATTTGATGAATTCCATGGTTTCGCGGAGAGGAGGGGGGATGAAGAGCACTGAGGAGAGAGGAGGGAGGAGAGAGGATTTTTTAATTTTTTTAATTTTTTAGTATAAGGGTATAATAGTTATTCCCGTGCTTTCTCGCCGGAGAAATACGCTGATTCCGGTATAAGGGGCTGAATCGTATAATTTTTCCAAATAGAAAGAATTTTTTAATCAATTTTAGCGTTAAATATACTGAGGGAACTATATATAATTTATCCTTAATTTTATGGTAGTTATAAATATTGAATGACACAGCATCGACCAATAAAAATCGTGTAATAGATATAATAAGACAAAATGCAGAGACGAAACAAGTATTGTTATGGTTATCGCGTAAAATAGGATAACAAAACCTAGGACAGTTGCAGTTAAAGTTGCATTTCTCTGCTATTTTCATTGATACATATACTAATATAACAAACTTACGATAGGGTCAATCTCAATTTGACTATGTGTTCATTATTTTCGGATTCATGTTTATTACGGGAAAACACTTAATTCAAAATGGTAATTGAATTAGAATATATTTCAGGGCAATATATCTAGACTCTTAGAGTCTCCAACAAGAGTAATAAGATAATGGATTTAGTGGGACTAATAAAAATTAATCTCCATCATAAGAATTGTTTATAGACCATCAGATGAATATTTTATTTTTAAATTTTAATTTAACGGTTATCTATGATTGAGGACAAACTTGGTATTAGATTAATATATAATATCCTTAATTATCTTTATTTTTTTATCAACATTAATTTTTTTAAAAAATTAAATATTATTCTATAATTTTCTCATTCTACATTTAATTTGGATTTTGTTTTTCTATTCTTCACCTCTTTTTTCATTTTCTGTTTTTTCTCTTTCATTCAAAATTTTTGTTCTTAACCTTAACTCGCCTCGCTCCGCCTTATCTCCGCCATCACTCCGATCTCCTCTACTCGCCTCGGAGCCTCCTCGCCCGATGGTACTCACCACTCGCCCCTGCCCTCCTCTCTACTTACCGAGGCACCTCCTCACCCTTGCTCCTCGCTCATTGGTTCTCATCGGCGTGTCCCGTGTACTCCTTATCATTCATGCTTCGACCAAGTACGATTTTCTTTATCCACATAAAGCATAATCGATTAGTTGTGTTTTGAATGTTTGTCTTTGAATATTGGTAGCAAGACACGCCAATATTAGTACGCGAGGATGTGAGAGTATTGGTACCTCGTTATTATAAAAAGCACGTTGACCCTGCGTTATTTTTTCACGAGATAACCAAGTAAAAAAATGTGATTTGGTTAAGCACGGATTTAATTTTTTGTGATTTGAGTCACAAATTATTATTTTTTCGTGACTTGGTATTCGCTTGTTCTTTTTTTGGGACTCAGTTCAAGTCTCGAATTTTTTTTTCCAGATATCTTAGGTGGACACTAATTTGATTATTAAATTTTTTTAGTACTATTTTCATAATTTACCATAAAAAGTAACACCTTTTAAAAAAATTCATCATTTGATATAATATTAAGTCACTTTTTAGAGAAAAAAACTGCGAATTAAATAATTGCCATGTTTGGGACACTATCACAAAAAGTATAGAAAAGCACGTTGTCCCTGCTTTATATTTCCACTAGAAATCACCAACACCAATCTCTCTCTCTCTCTCTCTCTCTCTCTCTCTCTCTCTCTCTCTCTCT
>SOPF01027406.1:74857-92614 GCA_012979155.1 Hypericum perforatum
TCTCTCTCTCTCTCTCTCTCTCTCTCTCTCTCTCTCTCTCTCTCTCTTCATCATGGCGGAAGAGCAGCAGCTACACATAGCCATGTTCCCATGGGTAGCCTTCGGACACATGATACCGTTCCTGGAACTCTCCAAGCAAATATCCGAAAAGGGTCACAGAATCTCCTTCATCTCCACTCCAAGAAACATCTCCCGCCTAAGCCCTAAACTCCCTCCCCACTTATCCTCCCTAATAACCTTTGTTCCCCTCCCACTCCCGTCGACCCCGACCCTCCCGCAAGGAGCCGAGGCCACCACCGACTTGCCGGCCGACGAAGTTCCGTACCTCAAACAAGCCTATGACCTCCTCGAAGAGCCGTTGACTCGTTTTCTTGAAGCTGTGAAACCCGACTGTATCGTCTACGACTTCGCACCTCACTGGCTCCCTCCCATAGCAGCCAAGCTCGGGCTTTACCAGATCTTCTTCAGCATACTTTGGGCTGTCTCTCTTTGTTTCTTCGGAATTGAGAAGAAACTACTAGAGGAAAGCCCTAGAACCAAGCCAGAGGATTTCACTTCCCCGCCCAAGTGGGTCCCTTTTCCGACCAAGGTAGCGTTTAAGCTCCATGAGGCAAGGAAGTTTTTCAAGGTCGCGGGAGTCAACGAATCTGGGATTTCAGATTTTGACCGGAGTCAGTCTGTTATGTCTGGATGTGACCTTATCCTGGTCAGGAGTTGCCTCGAGCTTGAAGGAGATTACTTGAGCCTCCTCGGCGATATCCACCGGAAACCGGTTCTTCCCGTCGGCCTTCTACCTCCATTAGTGCGGCGAGACGATGAGGAGTGGCTTGCTATTGAGACTTGGTTGGAGGGGAAGCCCAAAGCAAGCGTAGTTTACGTAGGGTTTGGAAGCGAGGCAACAATGAGTCAGGAAGAACTCACTGAGTTGGCGACCGGGGTGGAGTTATCTGGGCTGCCCTTCTTCTGGGCCTTTAAGAAGGTTCATGGCTTGGCATTTCCCGATGGGTTCCAGGAGAGGACTAAGGGACGTGGGCTCGTGTGGACTGGCTGGGCTCCACAGGTTCGTAGTGACTGAACCTAGTCAATTTGCTTAAATAAAATTTATATATTATATATTTTTTTTGTTAGAAACGACAGTTTACAATGCCATATAGTTTGAATCAGGTAGAAACTTAAAAAAAATATTTTTTATTATGCAAAATAATTTAAATCGTGTATAACCTTTGAAAAATAATAAAACATTGTTGCAAATTTTAACCAGACTTTGTAATATTAGAACAAATTCATCACGAATTGATCTAAATATTTATTATTAATTAATATTTTGAATTTGATCAAGCTAACAAAAATTTATGACTACGAGAATGCAGGTTGATATCCTTGCCCACAGGTCGGTCGGTGGGTTCCTGACCCACGTTGGTTGTAGCTCGGCTATTGAAGGACTCGTATTCGGGCGACCGCTGATTATGTTTCCTATAGCAATTGACCAAGGGTTGATCGCTCGAGTTTTAGGGGACAAGATGGTCGGGCGGGAGATTCCTAGGAACGAAGAGGATGGATTATTTACGAGCAACTCTGTGGCAGATACACTGAAGTTGGTCTTAAAGGATGAGAAAGGAAAGATTTATAGAGACAAAGCTTTGGAGATGATGAACATGTTTGGTGATAAGAAGCTTCATGACAAATACGTCGATGAGTTCGTGGATTATGTTATGACTAATTGTGGCAGCACATTATCCTAAATGGCTATATTATTGTATAACTAAGTTCAATGAAATTTCCCCAGAAATTCAATAAACTTGTGGTGCCAATAATTAAAATCAGCGATCATGGTTATTATAATGTATTTTTCTCCAGTTTCTTTGCTAGTGTTGTGTAGTTTAACGGACGAACCACGATAATCTCAAGGATTAACTCATTTTATCATCGTTTCTTTTGAATCTTCTGAATTTATAAATTTGTGTACTATTATTGTTTTATCTTATAATTTGATCCTAGTGTTGTTGTATTTCTTAATTGTTTCTTAGTTATTTTTATTTTCTTAATTGTTTCACGAAATAAAAAAAATTTAAAACAAAATAAGGAAGCCCAAGTATCCTACATATTTATCTCCGGTTAAGCCTAGCTTCCGCCTCCCAGGGTAAGCATACAAGCTAGTGTGCGAAGGGTGGCAACGGTTAGCCAAAACAATCCACGACGACCCGAGAACACGTCACATCGCTTTATTCAACTTTGGGTTATGTATGTATTATTGGGCCAAATATTTTTTTTTATATAAACGATCACTGCAGTCTCATGTTTCATGCATTTTGTCGTTAGTTGACGTGTCATCAAGCCATAATCTTATTGCACATGCTGAAAAAGATTTGCATTAGTTAATTTTGGTGAAATTTGCATTAGTTAATGAAGTGTGATCAGATCCGTTATCATCGGATCTCATCTTCCTGAACTTATTCAAAATTAAGAGGAACAAGGATATGTTGGTCTGTTTAAAGCTATTCAATCTACTTTTGTAAATTAGAAAAGACCTAATCATAAATCCCTTGAAATACTTTGTCTATTAGTGTGTTTTTTTTTTCAGAAATCAACGGTCCACCTCATATTGTAGCAACTGGACTCGTAGCCTAATCAAAACGCACTTTCTCATGTAGTGTGACTCATGTCAAAAGTAAAAACTCTGAGTTACTTTATTTTTTTTATGTTATTGTACATGATTATTTGCGAATTTGGTGTTCACATGATAATACAATTTTTTTTGTACTGGTCAAAGATTTGATCAAGAGATCAATACATGAACTTTATTTGTATATTGGCTGAATACGGATATTTCGTGTTCGTTGATAATTTCTGTACATTCATTGTACTCTATTGAGAGAGGAATAGATAAAGTTGAACATAGTAAAATAAGAAATTGAAAGATTTCGTTAAAATTGTTCGTTTTTTATATTTCCCAAAAAGCTAATCATAGGTTCTTCCCTCCACTAAAAGAAGGATCGTTTTCTACTTCGTTTTTTTTTTTTGAGAGGATGTGTTTACAGTCTAGATGAGACAATAAAAATCTATATATTGAGTAGACAAGTTGACAAAAAAATCTAGAATATATGGATAATCATATCTGACGCAATATACAAAATTTTTATCAATATATTATGTGTTATAATACACATATAAAAATTTAATGTATTGGTCTTCTAGTCAAATTTCAAACCAGTATATTGATTTTTAATCTGTGTTAGACTAATAAACAAATATTTGATCTATGTACTGGTCACAAATTTTTTATCCGTGTAGTAATTATACATAATAAAAATCCATGTGTTAGTTTCAAGACACGGAAAAAAAAATTGCCACACGGTCACCAAATTCCAAAAAAAAATTTTCACAAATAGATATTCATGCACGATAATAATTAAAAATAAAGTTTATTGCCTTCAGGGACCAATACAGTAAATTGGATATAACCCACGGCAGGACGTTACAACAACATAAAATATCCTATGTCGTCGGTAAATTATGATCACCTAGCAAAATTTTATTTGCAAAATGAATTAATTCGTTACTCATATATGAAAACGGAAGTTGCAGTACTCCTACAATGCCAAAAATTTTATATCAATCAATTTTCATTAATATATTAATAAAAATACGTAAATTCTGTCATAAATTTGAAATATATAAAATCATTATTATTGGTTATATCAGGTTGAGTCTGAAGACCATAAAAAATTGTAAATATTATGCATGGAAAGTAAGCGTGCTCTCTATTGTGACAGTAAACTGTATTAGGCTTTGTTTTTTTTGGAACAAAATTTTGCCCATTCCGACGACATGTCATCCACCGCTCAAAACCGAGCTACTCGTAAACGACAGGTCGCCGCAAACGAGGGTCGCGAGTAATTCCATTTTCTTCGTCCCCAGGAAAACGAAGAAGCTCCGGTGTTTCGGAAATGGCGGAGCCGCCCCCTAAGCCCAAGCGACGACCGGTCGTCCGCCTAGGGATCCTCCTCATCACTCACAGCTCCCTCTTCAGGTAAACCAACGTAAATTAAACAAACCGAATTAATCTCAACTGTGTAAATTACAGTATTAACCCCTAAACCTTTCCAGTGTTCTTTGCTGTACGGCTGGGTTCGTAGCTCTGTTGCTCCTCCCGGTTCTCGCCAAGAACACTTACATTTCCGAAAATGCCCTCATGCCAGGTCCCATATTACCACTTTGCCCCATTGATTTGTTTAAATGTGTACTGTTCTTCGTTGTGCTTGATCTCGATCGATCCGCTGTCGTTTTTGTTCGGAGACAGGCTCCGCGAGCAGTATGATCTCGAATCAACACGTGGCGGACGCCAATCGGCTGGTCGCGGAGCTCGCTGGTTCGAGCTCGCTACATCAAGAAAGGCGGAGGGTTATTATAGCAAAGTACATTTCGGACTTGGGCGCGGAAGTTAGCTACCACAAGTTCCACCCTCAGCTTAACCAGTTCCGCACCCTCGGTTTCTTCGCTGGTCCGGATACTGAGACGAGGCGAGATACCGTGGATTGTTCCTTGAATGGGGTCAATATGGTTGGGATCATAAGAGCACCGCGAGGTGACGGGAAGGAGTCAATTGTGTTGGTGACACCGTATGATTTCGAGAAGACTGCTCCGGGAGAAACTCATGCTTTGAGTATTGGATTTGTGGTGTTCTCGTTGCTCAGCCGTGTCACGTGGCTGGCTAAAGACATTATTTGGTTAGTTGCCGATTCGCAGTTCGGAGACTATGCTCCTGTTGATGCTTGGTTGAATGAATACCACACGCCGGCTTTTGGTCCCAGTGTGTGTGGCGGGGGAAACAGTTCTTCTCTGTTAGTTAATGATTTTAAGCGCGCTGGGACTATGGCGGCCGCCCTAGTTTTGAAGGTTGCGGAAACGAATGACCATACGGAGGATGCTCTTAATATTTATGCCGAGGCATCTAATGGTCAGATGCCGAATCTTGATCTGATTAATATTGTGAGTTATTTGGCCGTGCATAGGCAAGGTTTGCGTGTCAATATCGAGAAATGTCGGTCTTTGCTCAAGTTGAAATGGATTGGCTTCATTGGAGAAGTGTTTGAGTTGGTGGGGAAGGTAGTTAAAACCGTAAATCCTCAATGGAAATTTGGTATCCCTGCGTCAGATTTTGTCGAAGGCACTGCTACGCTTGCAAGTTCCATGTATCGTCAGGTATTCCGTACTTTCAGCAGATTCTTGAAGTTGATTGTGTTCCTAAGATTACTGTTGGTTTATCAGCTTTAAAAGTGATTATTGTCTCGAAATTAAGCTGCTACTAAATTCACCTTATCCAACATGGAAAACCAGGCTCTTGGGATTCCTACCGGTCCACATGGTGCGTTTCGTGATTTTCAAGTGGATGCGATTACTTTGGAAGTTTTTCCCAGAACTTTTTATAGCAGCAAAGCCCGAGAAACTGAGCTTGTTCTTCGAGGTGGCAGGTTGATGATATTTCCAATCACTCACCTCCATTCTATTATGCACTTAGGCCAACAAAGTATTTTTAGCTTTTAGCTGAGTATCAGGTAGCATCCTAGTGATCCTCACATCTTTAGGAATAGTCTCTAGATAACAGTTACTATGTTTCATTGGCGAATGTGTGCCCATTATCGTCCGTGTTCAAAATAAAGCTATATGGGTGAAATGCATAAACTTGTAGAATGTCGGTTGGTGAAGTTCTTTCTTTGGTTTGCTGCAGGTTGATTGAGGGAGTCATAAGATCGATAAATAACCTACTCGAGAAGTTTCACCAGTCATTTTTTCTCTATTTGCTGACATCTTCTGGGAAATTTGTGTCAGTCGGAGTTTACATGATTGCTTTTGCCCTTGTGGTAGCACCTCTTCCTCTGATTGCTGCATCTCTCTACGTTAATGCCAAAAAATTGGAGGTCGGTGTGATAAATGGAAAGCCCTCTACTTCCATCATGACATTTAGTGAGGATGGAGTCACTATCAGATCATGGAAATGGCTCGATACTGCTAAAGAGGTGCTTGTGGTCCATGCATGGGGTGCCATTACCTCGTTGCTTCCATATTTTATTTACCAAATACCCAATTGCAGCCCTACAAACAGCTTTGCTATATGGCTTTTGCTTTCATTGCTTAGCCTCCTACCCGTATTTTTTGTCTTCGGTTCTCCTTCCACTGATGCGCATGCATCTCAACCTCAGAAAGAAGAATGGCTTCTCCTAAAGTCAGTTACTATTTCGGCAGCGTTCATCGGTTTGCTACTGATGTCAATTGTCAATTTTGCGACAGCAGAGATCGGAGCACTACTTATAATACCACTGTGCTTGATGGCTCGTCCGTTGAAGGTTGGATCAGAAGCTGCAACTTTGAGGAGTTTCTTGAAAATTTTTGTCAATGCAGTGTTAGGGTTTGTCTCATTTCCACCGGCCGCCTTTTTTCTACTGAAAGGGGCACTCGGAGGTTCAGACAGTATGAATATTGGTGACTACTGGAACTGGATGGAGTCACTTTGGACATGGAACAGCGCTACTTACATTTACATAGGTATGGTTCACCTTCCATGTTGGGCCTTATGCATACGAATTTTACTCGATTCTCGTTAGCCATTGCTCGATTTTGTCTCTGCCACTGCGATGTACACACTAAAAATGCGTATGAACATTAGGAAAATCCCGTTCTCGTCATCATCTTTTCGGTTCCTTTTTTGTTAAGTTTTGTGCCTTTAGTTTGAACTAACAAACCATCTTAATGCTCTCTATCCCATTGAGAATAGGGCATTTCTTCCTTTGTTTACTTGTTTGTAAAGGGGAACTAATGCTGTTTTGTGTGAAAGATTGTAGAGACACCAGACAGCCTTCTTGTAGTTAAATTCAAGCATTGTTTGAAGCTTCGTAGTACCTTCTCAGCATCAGATTTAGCATACGGAGCTTCTAAGTCATTGTAGTTTGAAAGTTCAACATGGTAACAACGTAAGCAACACGATGAATGGTTACAACTTAAACATAACTTTGAAGATCAAAATGTCGATTACTTGTTGAAACAATTTTGTGAAAATCTAAAAGTCATACTATACTCGGATTAAAATTAGTTAATTCCGTAGATATTTGAATAATTGGAAAAACTTTAAAGCATGTTTCTTTGGATGGAAGGGAACCAATACAAGTTAATCTCCAAATGGGTGGGACATCTTGGCATATTGTACTACTATATTGGGGAAGAAAGAGATTGATGAGGACTTGGTGCCTTGCTGATGTAAATATTTTAATATGTACTTGAGTGCGAATGAACTTATTGTTACAGGAAAAGGCAACTTAGGTCTATTTTTTCGGCGAATTAATTCAAGATTTCAGATTTATTAAAAGATATCTGATAACTATTGTGATCAATATTATTATCTGAAAAAAAAAAATCCTAGTAACTTGATCCCGGAATAGGACCTAAGAAATGAACTTTTCTCTTTAATGGGTATAGAATTACTGGAACTTTCAGGGGGAAAAGTGATATTAATTTGTGAAGTTGATTTGATACCAACGAGTTTTGATGAATCAATTCAGAAGAATAAAGATTTTTTTTGTGGGGTTGGTGCTCTCCCCATATTAAAATGCAAATGTCGTTTTCTATATTGTCGGGTTACGTCACACAGTTGTCCTAACCCTGATTAAAATCCTCTGGAAATGCTAATCAATTCATTAACATGTCATTGTCTTCTCTTTAGGAATGACATTTTAATTGACACTCCAACAATTCCTCTTTGACATCGATATGGAGGTGAAATCTCCACAGATTATTTTCCTATTTCCGTAAATTCGAGGTTCAATTATATGGAGTTGTTGATTGATCAAATCATTTAGTTGCATAGCATTGCAGTTGTTATTTATCAAAAAAAAACATTGGAGTTGTTAACCAAATTCTTGATGGACCGTGGCGGAGATTAATGAGTTCATGAACTATATAATTGTCGTGTGATTTTGGGAGTTTTATAATTGTTCCAAAAAATTCGGACATAACAACCACTTTAATGATGTACAAAACGGTAGAAGAATAAAAAAATTAATCCGGAAAGTTAAATATAGACTGGATTTTGTTTTCTGAATATGTTGCTGATTGCTAAATACAGCCTAGACTTGTTTTGGAACGGTTAAATAATTTATAAGTCAACTGATAAATTAGACGAACATTACAAGTGAATTGAAGGATAAAACTTGTATCACCATATTCTAGTTATTTTGAACCTACATATTACTATCTCTCAGAGAAAAAGTACTCAAGATTCTGTCAAAACGCATAAACTTCCATAATACAAAACTGGATTTTGGACCGAAATAGATTCTATAATCCAACAATTTCAAGTTTTATTTAAGTGCTATGAGATTTTAATTTTTCCAAAGATGAATTTAAATTTTATGAATAGAGGAAACGAAATGATAAGACTCTTGGACAACAAAATAACAGAGGATAAATAACGAGAGTGGGGTTGGTTTAAAAATGAATTGTCAAAATAGAGTCCTCGGGAAATCAATTCCCTGTCTGAGGTTGGCACGAAATCGCAGCTGTTTATGCGATTTCGGGCTGCCCAAAATCGCAATTTTTTCGTGCGATTTAGGGCCAAAGTCGCAACATTTTGCGCGATTTTGCACCCAAAATCGCAACATATTATGCGAGTTTGTACAGGGCTCGGACATTGGCTCACAACCAAAATCGCATTATTCTATGCGATTTTGAACACGGCTCGGCGTGGATCAAAGCCAGGAAAAAAATTAATTTTGTCCAAAATCGCATGTTTGAGTGCGAGATTAATAAAAAAAAATTAATTTCGTCCAAAATCGTATTTTATTTTGCGGGAATGGATTGGTAAAAAATTGTACAAAGTCGCATATAATCTCGCGAAATTGGGTAAAAAACTGTTTTAAAAAATATAAAAAAGATTGAGTAAGATATAATCCAATTAAATTTTCCATAATAATTTGCTCGCACTATGAATTGTGCCTTGTTGGTTACAAAAAAGATTGCCCAAAACCAACCTCGCATCATTATATGCGATTTTGGACATTGATTTTGGAATTTTTTTTTTTTCAATCTCCCATTAAATAATGCGATTTTGAATATAAAACCAATCTCGCATTAAATGCAATTTTGGACATTGATTTTGGAATTTTTTTTTCAATCTCCCATTAAATAATGCGATTTTGAACATCTCATTATATGCGATTTTGGACATTGATTTTGGAATTTTTTTTTCAATCTCCCATTAAATAATGCGATTTTGAGATTAAACCAATCTCGCATTAAAGAACGCGATTTTGGACGATTAAAAGAAATAAATTTTTTACCAATCCATTCCCGCAAAACAAAATGCGATTTTGGACGAAATTAATTTTTTTTATTAATCTCGCACTCAAACATACGATTTTGGACAAAATTAAATTTTTTCCTAGCTTTGATCCGCGCCGAGCCGTGTTCAAAATCGCATAGAATGATGCGATTTTGGTTGTGAGCCGATGTGAGCCCTGTACAAACTCGCATAATATGTTGTGACTTTGGGTGCGAAATCGCGCAAAATATTGCGACTTTGGCCCTAAATCACACGAAAAATTGTGATTTTGGGCAGCCCGAAATCGCATAAACAGCAATTTCGTGCCAACCCCAAACAAGGAATTGATTTCCCGAGAATCCTATTTTGGCAATTCATTTTTAAACCAACCCCCTTCTGGTTAATTACCCAATAACAGACGTTGACCAGAGAAACTTAACTCCCCATCTTTCCATTTTCCAACCAGAATCTCGACGACGGACAGTTGTCACAACCTAAAAGAAACAACTCCTCAACTCAAAGCCACAAACCCAAACTCTCCTCCATCATCTTCCCTTCTACTTCCACCTCTTGAGCCAATCCCTCCAACAACCACAACAATAACACAAGAACCCTCAAACCCCAAGCCTTAAAATACCAAGTTCCTTGTTCATAATCTTAATCATTATTTTTTTTATCCTTCTGGGTATTATTCCTTCCAATGGATAGTTTGCTATGTGATGAGCTGCTTCAAGAAATCTTCTCAAAGCTTCCAAATTCATCATCTTTACCTGTTTCCTTGGTCTCCCAGCGCTGGCTCCACCTCTTTAGAACCTCAAGAACCAATCTTTCCTTAAACTTTGATGACCCTTTTAATGATTCCTCACTTTCTTCCTTGTCCTCCCTCCTTTCCGACCACCCTTTCTTGTCCCATCTATCCCTTGTCCTAACCCATGATTCATCAAATTCAGTTTCTTTCAGTGATCATCTTCTTTGTTTGGTTTGTTGTTACTGTTCCAAGCTCAGGTCTTTGAGGTTTTTAGCTGGTCCGGTCTCTGTTCCTTCATTAGTTTCCTTGCCTTTCTCTTGCTCTCTGCTTGTTTCCCTCGCAATTTCGCTTCCTAGGCCGCTTTATCTCAACTGGGTAGCTTCGTTTCCGTGTTTGAAGGAGATATCAATATTTGTAATTAATGGAGATGAGGTTTGTGGAGGTGGGTTGGTTCCAAGTGAGGAGATTGATGCTAATTTGAGGCTAGAGAGTGTTTCCTTCTCGGGGATTCGAAGGGATGATGTTGGTGTCGGGTGGCTATGGAGGAGCTGCAAAAATCTCAAGAAGTTGCAGCTGAAGAGCTGTGAAGGTATCGGCGATGGAGGCTCGTTTCTGTCGTTTAACCAGTGCTTGAAGGGTCTCCAAGAGCTGGAGGTGAGGACCAGCAGGAGTGTGGTTGATGGGGTGTTACTGAAATTGGCAGATAATTGTGAGTCTTTGACCTCTCTATTGGTTTATGATGGTGGTAGCTCGGATGGTTTGCTTCACTTGATCAGCAACTGTAGGTTTGATCTGCAGAAGCTCGATCTTCGCCTGCCTTTAGACCTAACTAGCCACCATCTATTAGCTGTTGCAGCGAATTTGCGAGGTCTTGTTAGTATTAGGTTGCAGAGTTGTTGCCTGGTTACAGGTGAAGGGCTGAAGGCCATTGGCGTTGCTTTGGGCTCGGGGCTTCAAGAACTTGGGCTGATAAATTGTGATGTGGTTGAGAAGGAACCCGGGTTGCTTGCCACGTTGGGGCAGCGTTTGAGTAACTTGAGAAGACTAGACCTGTCTCATAACGATCTTCTGATCGATAAGGAGCTGACTTCGATGCTGGTTTCTTGCAATTGCTTGATCGAATTGAAGCTGAGAGGGTGCAAGAGACTCACCAATGTGGCTGCTCTTTGCATAATCAAGAACTGTAAGGGATTGCAGAGCATAGACATTGTGCATTGTTCCAAAATAGAGCCCGAATCTATCGAGAAATTCCTCGTGAATCTCCCGCAGCTAAAATGCATCGAAGTCGAGGAAGACAAACTCTCGGATGCTGCAAGAAGCTTGGCATCCGGCAAGTTCGTTGAGATCCTTGCTTAGCACGATGGATGGACGGGCTTGAGACAACAGAAATTTCTCAGCGCGCAAATTTAAGGTTGCTTGATCTGAGGATCAATGCTCTTGATTCTTGAAAATGCCATGCCACCCAGTAACTTATATTCAATAATGAACAAGGTAAATATTTTTCAAGGACCATTGAAGCTGCCCAAACTCGTAGAGCTGAAGATTTGTTGGCTATTCGAGTAAGCTTTGGTTTTATAGAAAGTGTGATTATAAAGCAGATGCAGATTGTTTTGATGCTTCTGCCTTGCTGAATGGAAGTGTATAACTTGTGTCATGGTTGCATTCAGACTTCTATTGCTTGAAATCTTGTCTTTACTTATTGTAAGTTTGACCAAAGAACGCGTAGATCACCTAACAAGGAATGTGTTTTTAGTTTAACCAGGTAATGAATTCGAGTCCAATGTTAAATAATTGTTGAAAAATTTTAGAACATTTTTAAAGTTTTATCCAACTAAAACTTTAATTAATTAATTTGGTGGGCTGAATACCAAATTGACTTAGCACAAAATTTATTGTCAGTCCGGCCGTATTTTTAAAATCATTGCTTATTGCCAGTTTCGTTGAATAATGTCCGGTTGTTGTCCATGTACACCGGGAGAGTACTACACTACTTTGTAAGTTACAACTCTCTTCCTAAGGCTAACGTGGTTATGAAAATTGTCATCCCATCCAAAAACAAATAATGGATCGTTTTTTAGAATAAAGATTTGATAAGTGCTAGTTATGGATAAATTACTGTTTTCATTTATCATAAGTGCTAGTTATAGAAAGCTAAGTAGCTATTATGATGATACATATAGAGAGGACGGAAATTGAAATTATCAATAATATGAGTTCCATTATGTTCGTAGTTATAAAAATTTTCTTTTTTGAAAATTATCAAAAGTTTAACATTGAATGTTATGAATAGATCCTAGAAATTATAAATTACAGCTTCAAGTTAAATGTAAAAGCTGATCTATCTAGTTTAAACAAATCTAAAAGTATAAAAATGAAAATAAGATGAAACTGTTTTATTGTATCGGATCAGCGGGACTAGGATAAGAAAGGCCTGGAACAAATTTGCAGCTTTGATAGACTAGGCCCAAAAAAACTTAACATAATCGTTAAACTCAATCGTATATGTTACAAACTTGCAAAGTGGTAATATTGACCCAATAGTTTAACTATGTTGACCGTAAGTCCAAACATGTTTTGGATTTCGAGGTTGACCCAACTTATTCTGAGTGTTGGGTTGTTGTCTCTCTAGACAGATCACCAACTTGATCGCATTTTTAACAACAGCAAAAAAGTTATAAATTTTATGCATGATGATGCATACATCATGTATCACAACATACATCTGATATCATGATGAGATATAAACTTATCTTAATCAAATTATATTCATAATAAACAAAGTTTATTTACTTTTGAACATCACAAACAATTTAAACAAATTAAGAAAAAAGATATTTTACTTTATCAATCCATTATCAACCCACAACTCACAAGCAATCTAATATATTTGTATTTTTGATCTCCAAAATTTGAGAAATGTATCTAAACGCTCACTCGATGAGACCATGAAACTTCATGATTAGCAACTACGATTATAGACACTGTAATTCTGAGGAGGAGCTTAATTGGAGCAATGAAAACAAATGCTATATTGTACGAGGTTGTCGTACCTGTAATAAACTCGGCCATCTTATACAAAGGTGGTCCCCGCAGTCTAAGCTACTAGCTAGCATCCTATTAAACAATAAATGCTTCCACGGAGATGGTTGGTCTAAGACAACAGCCGCACAAATCCCATCCGATGCAAATATTTTCAAAGTGTATTTTGGCCCATCAACCTTGTAACTGAGATCCCTTGAAAAAAAATGTTCTTATTTTCATATCTGTTATATGTAGAATTAGCGAAACTCACCAAATAATTTAGTAGAGGGTCCTGAAAAAAGGGTAGTGATGTTATGTTATTCCTCACTTTCCTAACATTAAGTTTGTTATTGCAAAGAAGGTCATGACCAAACATTGCAACAAAAATGATGCTCTTCATTTTTTAGCTTAGGTGATTTTGCTCTATTGAATTCCTTTATTTTTTTTTCTCTTCCCTTTTTATTAGTAAATGATATTTATATATCTAGGATGGAAACTAAAGTTATCAAATATATATAGATGGAAGTCAAGTAAATATTATGATTATAAATTTAAAAACATACACACAAGATCAATACATAGAAAGTGTATTCAAGTTATAAGATAAGATTTTGGATAAATTTTACCTATCAAATTTACTTAGCATGTACATATATTCTTAAATTTACTTAGCATGTCTATACGGAAAAGTAAGTAGATTCAAGTATAAGTAAGATAAGTAAAGTTATAAATTGTACTAAGATTTTATTTTTAATTATTCATAATGATGTACACATGCATCAGACATCACAAGGTACGTCAGATATCATGATGATTTATAAACTTATCTTAATCAAATTGAATTTGGAATAGGCTTAAACGATACAAGCTTCCACGGAGGTGGTTTGGATAAGACAATAGCCTTGTAAACCCCATCTGATGCATATATTTTCAAAGTATATTTTGACCCATCATGTTTGTAACTTGAGACACCTTGAAAAAAGATGGTCTTGTGTTCATGTCTATTATATGTATGAATAGCGAAGTTTGCCAAAGAATTTAGTAGAGGGTCCTCAGAAAAGGGTGGTAGTGTTATGTTTCTTCCACACTTGACTAACATTAAGTTTGTTATTGCAAAGAAGGTCACAACTAACATTGCAACAAAACTGATGCTCCTCATTTTTTAGCTCAGATAATTTTGCTCTATTGAATTCCTTTGTTTCTTCTCTTCCTTTTTTATTAGCAAATGATATTTATATATGTAAGATGAAAACTAGAGTTGTCAAATATATATATATATATGGAAGTTAAGTAAATATTATGATTACAATAAATTTAAAAACATACACACAAGATCAATGTATAAAAAGTGTATTCAAGTAAAAGTTAGATAAGATTTTGTATAAGTTTTGCCTGCCATTTTACTTAGCATGTGTGGTTTTAAATTTACTTAGCGTGTATGTACGAAAAAGGTGAATAAATATTATGATGACAATAAATTTAAAACCATATATACATTTCCATATATGAGTTATAGATTCAAGTAAAAGTAAGATAAGAAAAGTTACAAATTCTACTATAATTTTATTTTTATTTATTCATATTGATGCATACATACGTCATACATCACAAGGTACATCAGATATCATGATGACTTATAAACTATCTCAATCAAATTAAATTCAAAATAGGCTTAAACGATACAAGCTTCCATGGAGGTGGTTGGGCTAAGACAATAGCTTCATAAATCTCATCTGATGCATATATTTTTAAAGTATATTTTGGCTCGTCAATTTTGTAACTTGAGACACCTTGAAAAGAGATACTATTATGTTCATGTCTATCATATGTAGAAATATCGAAGCTCACCAAAGAATTTAATAGAGGATCCTCAGAAAAGGATGTTGGTATTATGTTTCTTTCACACTCTATTGCCATTAAGCTTATTATTACAAAGAAGGTCACTACCAACATTACAACAAAACTGATGCTCATCATTTTTTAGCTTAGGTGATTTTTCTTTATTAAATTTTATTGTTTTTTCTCTTCTCTTTTTACTAGTTAATAATATTTATATATGTAGGATAGAAACTAAAGTTATCAAAAGAAAAAATATATATATATATATATAAAGTGAAGTAAATATTCTAATAACGATAAATTTAAAATCATACGTCAATATTTGATATATAAAATGTATATTCAAGTAAAAGTAAGATTAGATCTTGGATAAATATTTAACTTTAAATTTATATTTGTATGGAAAGTTGAGTATATATTATGATGACAATAAATTTAAAACCATATATACATGTTTCATATATAGAAAATGAATTCAAGCAAAGATAACATAATATCTTGGATAAATGTTACCTATAAAATTTTACAACTCGGATTTGGTAATTACAAGACTTTTCCCCATTTAGGTGACAATATTCTAAATAGTATCCCAGGAAAATATTTAAAAATTATATATTAAATATATGTAGCTATTAATTAGAGGATAGACAATTGGGGAAGGAAAAAAAGGAAAATTTAAACATATCAAAAATGAAAAATCCATTTTACAAATGTTTAGTTTAAAATAGGGGTCAAACGGGACAAACAAGAAATTTTAAAAGTGTCTACTAGTGGTATTCAATATAGATAAGATTGGTATACATTTAATATGACATTCATAATCAATATAAATAATAATTATAGTACTCAATATAAATGAGAATGGTAAATTTAATATAACATCTATACTTAATATAAATAAAACGGTATATATTACTACTGATAATCGCATTCCACAAAAATAATAATTAGTCTACAGTGGTACGAAGTAAAACATTGAATATTGTCTAGCTCCTGCCTCCTGTCCTCTGTAGTTTGTACCGAGTCTGTAGGTTGTTATGTTCTTATTTTTAGAATTGTACATTTTCGATGTTTTCAAAAGTTAACGTTGGGTTTTGTAAATAAATCATGGGAAATAAAAATTAAAGGTTCTGAGTTAAATGTTAAATTTGATTTTCTAGCAAAATTCTAAAGTATACAAAAAAAAATATAAGATGTAATTTTCTATATATATTGGAATGAATGACGGCAATGGAGGGGGACAAGAGTTGGATAAGTAAGGCCTCGAACAAGTTAGTAACTTCCATGGGCTGGACCCAAATAAACTTGACATGATCGTTATAACCCGATGTGCTGGCCCATGACTTGAGATAAATGCGTTTTTTTTTTGGCAAAACTAATCTATTTAAAAAATGATTAATTAGAATAGTCCAGGGTCACATGCTTGGGGTTTTTTGGGATTTAATTGGGTTGACAGTTAATTTATTCAGGGTGATTGGCGACCAACCCATTTTTTAGTTTCTAACTTTGATCTAATTTATTTATTTTTTAATTTCGACCGTTGTAGGAATATCGTCCAAATTACGTTTTTTTCTAATATTTGAAAGTACTGGAAGATGTTCTGCTTTTTATTTATTCTTCCTGGTGTTTTCTCTGCATGCATGATACAATTGCTTAAGTAGGGGTGTGCATTAGGGATTGGTATTTCGGGATTCCCAAATTTTTTTCAGTATTCGAGATTTCGGGATCGGAATTTTCGGGATCGGGATTTTATTCGGCAGGAATTTTTCAAAAATTTCGGGAATTTCGGAATTTCGGGATATTTCGAGATATTTCGGGAAAATCCCGAAATACCAAAATACCAAAATTTAAAGTATAATTTTCCATTTATATAATATATATACAAAACAGGCCCACGAGACTTAACACTTAAAACTTAAAAGAGCTCAGCCCACGACTTTTAAAAAAAAAGAAGATGAAACACGGGGAGCTTCTTAGAAACGGCGACTTACGGAGGGTTCCAAGGGAAAGCAAGACAAGGAAAACCGCTGGGTGGACCAGAAGAGCAGCGAGATCGATTTATTTATTTGAATAATTATTTCGGAAAATGCTCTTTATCTTCTTTAGTGAATATGAAGAAAAGGCGGGATCCAGATTCTGGTTGAGAAATTAAGTACAATACAGAAAGGGTGAGAAGGAGAGGAGAGTGACGACGATGGCGATGTGTGTGTTTTTGTGAATTATGAAACTCAGCTTTTACAAATATTTCGGGATATTCGGGAATTTCAGGATAATCCCGAAATTTTAATTCGGGATCGGGATTATCCCGAAATTATTTCGGTACGGGATCGGGATGGCTTTTTTGGGTTATTCGGTATTCGGGATATTCGGGATTCGAGATTTCGGGATCGGGATATCCCGAATGCACACCCCTATGCTTAAGGTGTTGTTATGATATATAAACTTATACCGATCAAATATATTCGAAAAAAATTTAAATGAATCGAGCTTCGAGAGATTCGTTGATCTAATACTTGTGGAAATTCACAAACACATAAGCAAAATCGTACAAATAATATGAACACAAAATATGATATGGTTTGTTTTAAAAGTTATGTACACGATTAGAAATGAGAATTTTTATTGATGGTTACGAATCATAATCCGTACACAATCCTAAATAATATGTCTTTGTATAATAGACAACAATTAAGGTTCAAGTAAAGTTATTTTGGTCAAATTAGGAGTTCAAAATGAGTTTCGAACAAATTAAAAAAAATGACGTAATAGCATTTAATGGATGCTGGCTTCCAGAAAGTAGCTTGGCTCTAGCGATCGTTGGGTGGCCAAAAGGCGCTAG
>SOPF01027407.1:0-31617 GCA_012979155.1 Hypericum perforatum
TAGACGATGCCTTCCTTGAAAATCGGTAGCTAAAGCCCTCATCGAGCGGGGCAATCCAAGAACCTCATCATTTTGTCCATCCATCATAGCGGACCTCAGGAGAGCTTGATTTCTATCATGACTACTAGATCCAGACGATAGGCTAGCTTCCCGGGAAGTACTAGAGGATCCGGACGACAGTGGCGGAAAATGAGCACCACGACCACCAGATTCAGAGTCTGGGGGAGGAAACAAAGACCAAGGAGAAAATTCTGAAAACCTCTGCTGATTAACACTTGTCTGCTGGTGTTGAGACTGCCAGGAAGAACTGGGAATAGCGTGGACACTGGAACCAGGGAGCATTCTCGAACTGCTTGCATTACCAGTGTCTAAATTCCAACCAGTTGGTTCTTGTGGTGTATTTCTCATTTCAGGCAAATGCACGTATAGGGAATGGTCAGTGCTGTTTCTTTGTATGCTTCTTAAGTCGCCTTCTACCTGCGATGTGACACCTCTCTCAAAAGGGATAAACGAACCAGAAGAGCTTCCGGCTCTTGCATCAGAAGTCCGACTCCAGGGCAGACGATTTGCATTTCTCGATGAACTGGAACTGTGAACGTGACGAGGTTGGCTCTGACTAACACTTGTATTGGAACCAGATGCTGCTGATCTCAAATCCAGGGAATCAGTGGATGGTAAATGCCGGCGAGGAAACCATGGACCGGAACTCCTGCCCACTCCAGTTGATAGGTTCAAAGCTGATGACTCGTGCTGACTAGGATGCACTCTCCTACCGAAGTTCCTCAGCAGATCCACATCCGGAGAACCTGTAGAAGGAAGGGAGTCGGTGTTAGCTCTCATCTCGAAACCAACTTTCAGATAAAGATGTTCACATGGACCAATACCTTGAGAGTTCTGCAAAGGAGTGGGGAAACTAAAGCTGCTAGAAGAATTATGTGGAACACTGCCCATCTGTGAACCATCGTTTCCTGCGCTTGAACTTTCACCGGGACAAGAATGGCCAGAAGTACCCTCCAGGGTCTTTCTCTTGCATGAGGATCCCCAACCTCCACTAGTTTCGTCGAGTAAATTGCCAGGAACACCAGATGAAGTTCCAGGGATATCAGGATAATTGAACAGAGAAGACTCTGGAATAGTATCATCCACATGATTAAGGGCTAAGACAGATGCATTACTCCGTCCGCGGTTATCACTCTCAGTAGCATATCTTTCTGCAGTATTCAGATTCAATGTAGCATGATTAGAGCTTGAACCGCGTAAAAATGGAGGCCTGTTTCTAATCTGACTCCCACTAGAACCGATGTTGATTCTTTCCGTAAATACGTTACTGGCTGGTTCATATTGACCAATATCTGATCTTGGATCAACCATTACATCACTTGGTGGCCATCTACCATCCATCTTTATCTCGTCATCACTCATGTGAGAACTAAATCTCGAGCTAGATTCTCCAGGATTCCAGCCATAAAATCTATGGGCTTCATGGGAGACTGCATTCATGCATGTTGTGTCCTCGGGAGATACAGCATTATTCGACAACCTTCCATCCACTGGATTCAAAATGCCGTTGAAAGAAGACTGCTGACTCATGCTAGTGTTATTAGCAACGGAACCTTGATCTACTTCAATAGCTTCAGGATAGGAATCATAAACATTTATATTCCTTTGCATTACGCCAAGCTATTGTGCCAAATAATCTAGGAGGTCCAACCTTTGCTTTTTATGGCACTATAAGCTTCTGAACCGTCTTCTTAAATCAAATTGTCATAACGAAACAAACTGAAAGAAGGTAAAGCAAGATCTTCAGCAGCTTGTCTCCAACCGCAAACCAGCCGAAACAAACTGAAATCCAATTTCCTGTGTGGGAGAGGAAAAAACCCGAAAATAGTATCATAATTGAGGAATCATGATCTGGATACGATACAGATATCAGTCATCATAGGACCAAGTTCATAATGCGTTTCTTCCATCTATTGCTTTACACCAAAGTAACTCTTTTTTTGGAAGAGTAGTTTCTACATATTCAATAGTTCCCAAGAATATTCTCAATTTATCCACACATCCAACCTTTGCAGTTTTTAATAGGCGGTACACAGATGAGTAGACCATCTGATTCAGCTAAAGGGCGGCACAATAAACTTAATGTACTAGACGCTTCAAGGTTTTGAGTCACATGTGAAGCCAAGTCATTGAATTTGAACAGCAACAACTTATATGCAAGGATAGCATCAGACACTCGAGAGCACTTCAAATCAACCTCCGAAAGGCACGCAACCGGAAGAAGTAATCAAATAGTCGAGAGTAACACACCCAAAAATCTTGATGAATGCTAATGTCTACAAGTAACAAGAAGGCGTAACACAAACAGGCATCAGTGTAAACTTTAGCAGAGTAACATACATATGCACTGAGCTAACGATACCCGTAGACGATAATCAAAGAGCCTAACTTTGCAGGAACGGCCTACCCAATTCACCCATGAATTTTAGCTGCCCAGAGATACCCAATCAATTATCAAACCCACTAAAGTTCTCATAGAACACACACTGGCAATAAAACAGATAGGTAACTGGGCAGCAACAAAGTTCAAAATTCACAATTTCATTACATGCAGAGGCAAAATAAACACAGGAAATCAAAATCCAATAGGGGGTAAAGAACTGATCTTTACAATCAGCCCAATCCTACCTTCTCTTAAAATTGTAGGCAAAAGCTAAAGTTCACAACTTTGATTAAAAAAATTGCAACCCAGAAAGCCAAAACAAAAATGGAGGTTACCCAATTGCTAGAATTTCAATATATACAGATTAAAAGAACTACCTTTGAGATGGAGATAGAGGAAGGGTAACTAGATCAGATGGTTGAAGATGAGAATAAAGATTCTTCTTTTATTGGTGCCTTCTCTCTCTTTCACCTTCTTTCTTCTCCTCTTCCTTTGTTGGGTTTTTTTTCTTGACTTTATTACTGCCCTTGTCTTAAACTTGAATATTTTAATTAGTTAATTATGTTTTTTTCTTGTCCTGCTTTCAGTTACTTTCCTTTTTAGCAGGTTTAGAGGGACGATAGGATGGCCTTAACAGGACAGGACAAAGCAACCAGTCTGCATTAATTATTGTAGATGGTTTTTGAGGACTTTTTTTGCCCAGAGAGAAAGAGAATTAATAATTAATCTGAATGGGTGATATTTTTTTTTTTCAGGGGAGATGTTGGCAACACAAAATTTGTAATAGATTTGTTACCATATAAAGTAGGTGGCTTGAGATAAATAAGGGAAGTAATATTTGTGTGGTGGAGTTGGCTTGGCATTATACCTTGGTGGGGATTTTGTCATAAATGGTCACTCTTTTTAGTCACTCAGAGGCAATCTTCTTCACACGCGCAAAAAAATAAATTGGAACATATTATGCATTACATTGGGAGGTGGGTCTTGAAAATTATGTGAAACACAAAATGATTTGGTATGCAAAATAATTACCAGACTGGCTATCTTTTAAAAAAAATTAGAAGGATTATCTAAGCTAAATTAGGCAAAGATCTTTAAAAATAACAAAATTTGCTTAATAAAAATTTTTGAGTAACTAGATTTTTTTATGTTAATTTTGAGGTCCCTTAATTAAGTTGAAATAATATTATTCTAAGTATCTGAATATACATTGTGCACGTAGCTTTCATGCAAAAAATGGGGACGCATTACAGTTTTTTAATCCTTACGTGTTCTAATCTGATGCCTTACGAATAAAACCTACGTGAGAGAGTTGGTGATTTAAGGAGTATTTTTAGTAAATTTGGCATTTGCATAAGAGTGAGAATCAAATATATGTTATTTTCGCACTCAAAAAATATCTATTATTTAAATGCTCGAGAACAGCTTACAATTACTTTCATCATAAAAGTAATATTTTTTATTTTTATAAAAATTGTTTTTTATGTTGAAGGAATCAAGGGTATCATACAAACGCCTTTTAATGCATACGTCTCGAAAGTCGAAATTTGTTCCTCAAATTTCAAAAGTGTGGCAGTCGCACAGTGTTTACTGTTTCTACTTTTCATCAATAAGAGAGTTACGTTTCTTAACTTGTTCTTTATCACAGATAATGAGAATTAATTTTTTTTAGGTTCATAATGGCAACTAATTCAAATGTCTAAGGATGAGAGAATTTCAGAATTATACCTTTAACAATATCTTACAATAGGTATTTTGAAAATCGATAGAGGATGATGCACACGTTCTTTTTCTCCAACGGTTGAAAGGAAGAGGAGGTGACAAAACTGGGCCAAGTTGGGCTTCAGACATATGCTTGATTTAGAAAGTGATTGGGCTGGGCTTTTCTCGCCACTTCGTATTTGTAAACCCTCCGATTACAAGGTGGATACTACAGTAAATCCAAGTAATAACTTGAATTCCTTTATAAAAGATATCGAGTTTAAATTAATTATATGTGTTCATCATTTGATCCCTTTAGATAGGGCGAGCGACGGATTTTTTGTCAAGTAGATAAATTTATTTTATTATGGTAAATAACAACATGTTATTTTGATGAGTAAAGTTGTATCAACTCATCTCAAAGAAAATACTAAGGTTATTGTATACAACCTATGTCAAAAATAACGCATCAAAGGTATTCGATACTCGAGTATCATAATAATACAATTTTCAGCTCTATCTAGCACAAATTCAAATTAACCCCACAGATAATTACACCTAAATACACAAAACACCAGAAATAAAAAAGCAAGACCCATGCTGAGATTTGGTGGAGGATCGTGGAATTTAAGTTGCCCACTTCCACGTCTAATGTCATGAGATGATCAAAATCCGAATGATCCCAGAAGTTATAAAATCATGTAGTATTGTATAACCATGCCGAGAAAGTCTCAATTTATTAGTACCTCGGTTTATTAGTACGTCCAATCTCAATTGTACCGACCTTATTCTAGAAGAAAAAAAAATTCCAACGCCTTGCCAAAGTCTAGTGCCCACCTCCCAATATTCCACCAACAAAGTAGGCGAGCCCATCCACCACAACGCTACTCGCATAATAAAGCGTACTTGTGATAAATTTTTGAAAATAAGTGGATGTAATTTTAATAATTGAGCTTTTATTACACGGTATCCAAGTTGCCGAAGAAGCAAATTAGGGCTACTTAATATCAGTTACACCCCAAGTTTTGTTTAAACAAGAGTTAAGCGATAAAATTTTATACTAAGAATTAGATATTGTCGACATTTAAACCCTACATTCCATTAAGTTTTTAACATATTATTTGGCCAAATGAAAGCATATACATGCATAGCGTATAATTCATGGTGTAAGGCGCCATTGTCATAATTGTGACGTAGTTGACCTTAACAAAATTCTGATGTGTGACCACTCAACAATGGACAGAATGACTCTTTTGAGCATTCGATCCGGGTTGCGTAGAAAATTTAGCTGGCAAAACGGGTTAATTCTTTTTAAGATGTTGCTGCATGATTTTCCTAATACTTATGATTTAGTTGTTCCACGTTGCAACTGTCGTAAAACATGTATATATATACACTAAGATTTCCGGAATCAACAAGGTGGTTAAAACGTTAATTAAAAAAAGCTTCCGCAAACCGAAATGTTACCAATTGGACCCCTCTAGAAAGTGGTCCACGTACCGACGAATTATTTTCTCTACGATTCCGTTCGGGTCAGAATTTTTTTCCCCATAAATCCCCCCTCTCTTCTCCTTCTTTGAACTTGGAAATCATCAGATAACTTCTAAATTACTTGTCCAAAAAACCAAGAAAAAGAGACAAGTAACTAATTCTTGTTAAATGGTCGTATAAATGGCAACCCACAGAGAAACACAACAACAAACACAGGAGAAGGGGCACCAAGAAATTGGCCACAAGAGCCTCCTCCAATCTGATGCCCTTTACAGGTTTTATTTATTTATTATTATATATGTAATACGTCTTTATTTTATTTTATAGCATATGTTTCTATGTAGTTACTTCGAAGAATTTAAAGGCGCTGAGTAACAAATTTATCAATCTCGTGTGTTTTGATTTCAGTACATTCTTGAGACAAGTGTCTACCCAAGAGAGCCAGAACCCATGAAGGAACTCAGAGAATTAACAGCCAAGAAACCTATGTATGTCTGAATCGAACGTATATCAATTTTTTTTGTAATATTCCCGTGTCGAGAAATTTACGATATTTTTCTGTGAGTACATTTTTTATTAATTTATGGTGGGTTCTACGAGATTTACAGGAACGCGATGGCTACCTCAGCCGATGAAGGGCAATTCTTGAACATGCTTCTGAAGCTCATCAATGCCAAGAAAACTATGGAAATCGGCGTCTACACTGGCTACTCTCTTTTGGCCACCGCCCTTGCTCTTCCTCAAGACGGCAATGTCATATTTTACCCAAAAAAATACTCCAATATTAACTAGAATACCTAAATAGAGAAATCCGAAATACCAACATCGTTTATTTATTAGAATATGAATAAAATTCAATTAACGTTTTTTTTCGAGAAAGGATAAATCGTTTGTCGATGTGATTTTGTTAGCAGATTTTAGCCATGGATATAAACCGAGAGAACTATGAGTTGGGCTTGCCCATCATACAAAAAGCTGGTGTACTTCACAAGATCGAGTTCAAAGAGGGTCCGGCAATGCCTGTTCTCGACCAAATGTTGGAAGATGTAAGAAATTTTGTCATTTTTTTCTAAATTGTATAATCGAAATCGAGTAGATCATTTTAAGAGGCAGACACATGCATGATTCATGTTACTAGTAAAAAAAGTAGTAACTTAATGTTGGTGAAAAAAATAAAAATTTACGGCCGTCATTTGCAAAATTTTAGATGATTGAAATTTGAGTTTTGGATATTACAAAATCCGATGTAGATAATTCGATCGATTTGATAATTATATCTTGTAAATTAATATATTTTTTCACGTGAATATTTGTGATGGTAACAGGAAAAGAATTATGGATCATACGACTTCATATTTGTGGATGCTGACAAAGAAAACAACATAGACTATCACAGGAGACTAACTGAGCTCGTCAAGGTCGGTGGCCTGATCGGCTACGACAACACCCTATGGAATGGATCTGTTGTCGCACCCGATGACGCTCCAATGAAGAAGTACATCAAATACTACAGGGGACTTCATTTTGGAGTTCAACAAGGTTCTTGCTGTGGACCCTAGGATCGAGATCTGCATGCTCCCCATCAAAGATGGGATCACTCTATGTCGTCGGATCAACTAACCTAGTCAACTAGGGTTGTACTCTCCTATATTTTATTTGAAAAAATAACTAAGAAGTCTCTATAGCATAATATAATGTACTTGGAGGTTGAATTCTTAGTAAAATTAATCACTGAGTTTCAAAAAATTGAACTTGTTAGTCCCTATTACAAATCATTCCCTATAAATTCTTTAGTAAATTAATCACTGAGTTTCAAAAAATTGGTCGTAAGTTAAATCTTATTCTACACTTCTATTGCTTAATATTTATATGCATGATATACCATAATTTACTAATATTAGTTCCAACAGAATTTAAGTTGCCCATTTTCACGTCTAATGTCATGAGATGATCGAAATCCGAATGATCCCAGAAGTTATAAAATCATGTAGTATTGTATAACCATGCCGAGAAAGTCCCATGCGTCCACCCTTGGAGTGTTAGCGACAATTCTCAATTACCTCGGTTTATTAGTACGTCCAATCTCAATTGTACTAACCCCTCACACTTATTCAAGAAATAAAACCAATGCCTTGCCAAAGTCTAGTGCCCACCTCCCAATATTCCACCACAAAGTAGGCGAGCCCATCCACACAACGCGATTCGCATAATATCAAGTACTTGTGATAAATTTTTAAAAATAAGTGGAGGTAATTTTAATAATTTAGCTTTTATTACACGCTGTCCAAGTTGCCGAAGAATCAAACTAGGACTACTTTAATATCAGTTACACCCCACGTTTTGTTTAAACAAGAGTTATGCGATAAAATTTTATACTAATAATAGGAATTACACGTTGTCGAGATTTGAACCCTACATTCCATTAAAGTTTTCTTATATTATTTGGCCAAATGAAACCATATACATGCATGCCGTATAATTCATGGTGTAAGGCTCCATCATCATAATTGTGGCATCATTGACCTTAACAAAATTCTGATGTGTGACCACTCAACAATGGACAGAATGACATCGTTGAGCATTTGATCCGGGTTGCGTAGAAAATTTAGCGAGCAAAACGGGTTAATTTTTTTCAAGATGTTGCTACATGATTTCCTCATATAATTCTGCTGATTTAGTTGTTCCACGTTGTAACTGTCGTAAAACATGTACACGTGTGTGTGTGTATATAATAATAATAATAATAATAATAATAATAATAATAATAATAATAATAATAAGATTTCCAGAATTAACAAGGTGATTAAAATCAAAAAAATTCAACCATGAAAAAAAAATCATGTCAGGAATTAAAACGTTAATTAAAAAAAAAGCTTCTGCAAATTGAAATGTGCCAAATTAGGCCCCTCCGGAAAGTGGTCCACATACCGACGAATAATTTTCTCTACGATTCGTTTCGGGTCAGAATATTTTTCTCCCCATAAATCCCCCCTCTCTTCTCCTTCTTTGAACTAGGAAATCATCAGATAACTTCTAAATTACTTGTCCAAAAAACCAAGAAAAATACACGAATAACTAATTCTTGTTAAAATGGTCGTACCAATGGCAACCGACAGAGAAACACAACAACAAACACAGGAGAAGGGGCACCAAGAAATTGGCCACAAGAGCCTCCTCCAATCGGATGCCCTTTACCAGGTTTTTATTTTATATATATAGTACGTCTTTATTATATTTTATAGCATATGTTTCTATGTAGTTACTTCGAAGAATTTAAAGGCCCTGATTAACAAATTTCTCAATCTCGTGTGTTTTGATTTCAGTACATTCTTGAGACAAGTGTCTACCCAAGAGAGCCAGAACCCATGAAGGAACTCAGAGAATTAACAGCCAAGCAACCTATGTATGTCTGAATCGAACGTATATCAATTTTTTTTGTAATATTCCCGTGTCAAGAATTTTACGATATTTTTTCGTGAGTAAATTTTTTTATTAATTTATGGTGGGTTCTACGAGAGTTACAGGAACGTGATGGCTACCTCAGCCGATGAAGGGCAATTCTTGAACATGCTTCTGAAGCTCACCAATGCCAAGAACACTATGGAAATTGGCGTCTACACTGGCTACTCTCTTTTGGCCACCGCCCTTGCACTTCCTCAAGACGGCAAGGTCACATTTTACCCAAAAAAAACTCTAATATTAACTAGAATACCCAAATAGAGAAATCCGAAATACCAACATCATTTATTCATTAGAATATTAATAAATTCAATTAACATTTTGTCATTTCAGAAAGGATAAATCGTTTGTTGATGTGATTTTGTTTGCAGATTTTAGCCATGGATATAAACCGACAGAACTATGAGTTGGGCTTGCCCATCATACAAAAAGCTGGTGTGGCTCACAAGATCGAGTTCAAAGAAGGTCCGGCAATGCCTGTTCTGGACCAAATGTTGGAAGATGTAAGAAATTTTGTCATTTTTTCTAATTTGTACAATCAAAATAGAGTAGATCATTTTACGAGGCAGACACATGCATGATTCATGTTAATAATAAAAAAGGTAGTAACTTAATGTTGGTGAAAAAAACACAAATTTACGGTGGTTATTTGCAAAATTTTAGATAATTAAATTTCAGATTTGGTTATTACAAAATCCAATGTAGATAGCTCGATATTCGGATTTGATAATTCTATCTTATAAATTAATATTTTTTCACGTGAGTGTTGGTGATGGTAACAGGAAAAAAACAATGGATCATACGACTTCGTATTTGTAGATGCTGACAAAGACAACTACCTAAACTACCACAGGGGAGGCTAATTGAGCTCGTCAAGGTCGGTGGCCTGATCGGCTACGACAACACCCTATGGAATGGATCTGTTGTCGCACTCCATGACGCTCCAATGAAGAAGTACATCAAGTGCTATAGGGACTTCATTGTGGAGTTCAACAAGGCTCTTGCTGTTGACCCTAGGATCGAGATTTGCATGCTCTCCATCAGTGATGGGATCACTCTATGTCGTCGGATCAACTAACCTAGTCAACTAGGGTTGTACTCAAGTGACCAATTAAGATTTAAGAGAATTAATGCACCGTGCATAACATGTACTCTCCTATATTTTATTTGAAAAAATAACTAAGAAGTCTCTATCGCATAATATAATGTACTTGGAGGTTGAATTCTTAGTAAAATTAATCACTGAGTTTCAAAAATTTGAACTTGTTAGTCCCTATTACAAATCATTCCCTATAAATTCTTAGTAAATTAATCACTGAGTTTCAAAAAATTGAACTTGTTAGTCCCTATTACAAATCACCCTATAAATTCTTAGTAAATTAATCACCGAGTTTCAAAAAATTGAACTTGTTAGTCCCTGTAACAAATCAATGTCTTAAATTACAACTGGAGATTACTAAAATATGACTACCTCGCGTTAAATCTACGAAATCATAAGAACTACACCACATTAAAAGAACCCTAAGCCAGCAAAAGACAAAAGAGACCCTAAGCTTTATCAAAGCACATTGTCCAAATAGAACACTCTCCTCTTTAAGATTTTTTTTAAGATATTGTAACCAGTTATAGAAATAAACGTGAGGCAAATCAAAGACATTGCCAACGGCTAAGTCAAACACCGATAATATTTCGACATTGAAATACAAATTTAGTGGCTTATGAATAGTTTTTGATTTATTTCCTTATAAAATTTCATGTCCTGGTAAGCAAGATTGCTAGGTAATATCTCACAAGAATCAAACATATTTTTCCATGTAAAGGACACAGACTGTAGCAAGAAATGCTTTTTTGTTTTATGGCATGCGAGCAACGATTTCATGTTCTAGCGAGCTTGCGATTTCATGTCCCATGAACGGATTTGATATTTTCCAAGTCGATGGGACTTGAATTACTACCACAAATCTTGAAATGCTGCTACCAAAAGTATTTCAAGGATGATCACATACTGCCTCCAAGGAACCACAAGTATCTTATACAAAGATACTGCTGGGAAACGTGAGATCCAAACTTGAGTTGCTCGTGGCCACTTAATAGCTTTGTAATAGAACCATCCTCTTTTTTTTCTGATGGCTTCAGATTTTTTATTAGATGATTTTTTTATGATTTTTGAATTTTAATATAAGAAAAGGGTTTTTAAGTAATCATATATTGCAATTTCAAACATAAATTAGTTATAAGAACTAATGTGATTTTATTTTCGCTTCCTTTTGGTAATAATGTATCAAGATACGAGAAGACATAAAAAAGATCGAGCGGTTGTCTGCTCTGAAATTTATATTATACTCGCAATATCTAATCTTATCGCCTGAAAAATGCGGTATTATTGTAGCAACGGTATACACTTTATACTACATTATATCGATATGGCTTGTAATCTTACACACCCGTTCAGAAAACAAAACATCCCGCCGCAAAGGACAGAGTCCAAGGAGTAGAACTCAAGGCCTAGTTGAGAGTCTTTTGTCGTCGGACTAGGTTACCCCAAGCAACCACAAAATTTTAGAAATTTTAGTAATAATTCATCAAGATCAAGCAACAGGAAAGAAACCTGAGAGCCGCGACCTGACCTGGATTCACACCTTGGATTGTCTTTTAGGCAATCAAAGTGGACACAAAAACAACCACGAAGAAAAAAACAGAAAGGGCGACCACATCATCCAAGTTTGTAATAGAATGACACAAGGCAACGCCAAAGTCAGAAATGTTTTCAAAATCAGAACTACACTAATCATTCACCACCCATGATGATTTGGCATTGGACCCTAGTTTGTTGGGGAGAAAATTCAATCTCCAGCGTACGCTGGGGGAGCTCGCTGGTGGAGTTCCAGGAGAAAGGGCCAGCGTACGCTGGGGCGTTGGGCTACGCGAGCAGACAGCATTACAGTTTAGTCCCTAAGTTTGCAAAAACCTTTAAATACTCCCTCCCACTCATCTCCTTCATTATTCCAATCATATCCTATACATAATATCTAGATATTTAGGAGAGGAAAGGTGTTCTTCTTCTTCCTTCAATCTTTGTAAGATCAAGTGTTCTTGATCAAGATCGAGATAGTGGATATTCCTCCTGGCTTGGTACGCCTCCGGACGTAGACAATCTCGTCGAACCGGGTGAACAAATTCCTTGTCTTCTTTGTCTTATTTTCATTGTGAATTTCGTTGTGTTTGCGTGGCTTGCTCGTTGTTTCCGTTGCGCGTGAGATCGATTTGTCTCAACATAGTTCACCGACCAAAGAGACAATCTAAAACTAAGTAATGCTTGATTCGAATTGCCGAGACAATATACAACTACATACTGCATGATACAGATTAGATACCGTAGGTTCATTAGCCAAGATCATGCAAACGTAACAAACTACAACTAAGTATTGCTTGATCGGAATTAGATACCATAGGTTATATAGCAGAGCTGCAGAGGATGCAAGCATCTTTTGTAGTGTCCTAGTCAAGGGTGGATCAGGGCAGACAAGGAAAGAAAAGAAGCAGCGGAGTAACTGAAAGTAAGCATCAAATCAAGAAACAGGCAACTATATTCACCCAAATTAAGTCTTAGCAGTTATCTACCCGATAGTTCAAACATGCTCTAGCTAAAGGATACCAAAGGGCTAAAAAAGTGTCCTAATTTTTGAGACAAGACATATGTCTTCGGTCTCCTAAAAATTGAACAAAACTAATGCAAATGAGTCCCCTAGTAACCAAGTTAATCTCCCATATGAACAAAGCTGAAATCAAATCCAACCCTATAACAAGTGCAACCATTCCGGGGCAAAACAGGCTACAGAGCTCCACCAAAATAACAACTAATCATCTATCAAGATAAGAAAATAGAGAATCATGATGTCATTTTCGTCGAAACCAAACAGATGCCATCTTAGACAAACAATTTGGTTAACTACATAACCATACGAAGCATTCAATCCACGATCAACTCCACAAAAACAGAGCATAACTTTAAGATCCATAAGCATTCTACTAATCCTGAAAACATAACCGCAACTTGTTCTTCATCACCAAATCCAAAATAAACACAAAAGCAATAACGAACCACGAAACCCGAGGGGTCTTGGCAGTAGCGGGAGCTTTATAACTGCCTGGATTGCTGAATCATGAGACTCCCAGGGACTCGGGAGCTTGGCCATTCTTCCATCGCCAACAAATTAAACATAGACAAAATCGGATCAAGGACTTAAACATAGACAAAACCGGCATAAACATAGACAAAACCGGCACTTCGCCAACAAATTAACCTAATCGCAACAACTAAGAAGCGGCTACTCGTTAATAGAAGCAAAAAATGCAAGTAAAAAAACAGCGGAATCTCACCAGTCAAGCGACGTAGAAACCATCTCGTCCACGTCCAAAGCAATGCCGGTTAACTTGAGCCGGTGGCCAGATAAAGTCCTCGTCCTGTTCTCAGTTCCCAGACGATGACCTCCGTATCCATGCCTCACGACATAACCCGAGGGAAAAGCTGCTCACATGGTGGGACCCATACCACAGGCCTAATAACGCGGTGTGGCCCAGCATAATCTTCGAGGCAGAGTACTTGACCGTCCGCTCCGCCTCCAAAATTATGCTGGGACACACCGGCGTCATTGGGTCCTTGTTATGGTTCCGCAGTGTGAGGAGCTTCCAGAGGACGGGGTTATGTCTGGAGGCATGGATACGGAGGTGATCGTCCGCCAACCACAACCTCACCGTCCGGTCCCTCGATGACGTCGCTATCCCCAAACCCCCCGCACACACATATCCGCCGCACCTAAACGCAAAAGAAAAGTAACTAAATACCGAAATACTTTTTAGGGGAAAAGGAAGGCGAAAAAGGAGCGTACCTCATCTTCGTGGCCGCGAAGCTCGCAGTTTGTACTCCTTCGTGCCGATATCCATCGCCATGGATCCGACGGTTTCTTTATTCTTGATTTTACTTCGTTTCCAAGTCAGTTGAGTTCTTTCTCTCTCTCTCCCTCCCTCTGGGGACACGATTCCCTCCTCTACTACCTACTACAGCACCATCCTGGATCTAAATGAGTAGGGGCAAAAAATGAAAAATACATGACTAAGTACACACTCATGATAGAAGAGAAAATTGGCTAAAGACCAGGGTTCTTAAAAACGACCTAGAAGTCGACCCGGATTTGGATTCGACCCCAGGTCAATTGGTCCGACTGGTTTTATTATGTCAGATTAGAATTATTTTTTTTCATATTTTAATGTAAGTATTTGAATTATATATTTTTATATAGGTAAATATATACTAATAATAATTTGAAAATATAAAATATACTAAATTTTCGTACGAACCATCCAATCTGACTGAATTTTTTGGGTGCAGCATCGAGTTTGATCAGATTTTGTCTAGTTGGACCAAACATCATTTTATCCCAAAAATGACCCAGACTAATGTCCAGTCAGACTGCATTTTTTAAAACCTTGCTAAAGTCACGCATTCCCATTACAGAAAAGGAGCCATCTAAATATTTTACTATTAATTAATTATGATATTATTTTTTATATTAAATTATTTGATATAATGAAATAAATTAATAAGTGTTACATATCATTACGAAGTCATATTAACAAACTTCATATTGAACTCACAAACACTCTAAACTAAAAAGGATGATCTTCATTTATATTAGCTCAAATTTTCTCATTAATCATAATTATTGTATTTAAGTAAAAAAAAATTCTCTAGTTAAATACGTTGGACCAAATGCCCAATACACTCAATGGTATTGACTCAATTCTCCAACACTTGCAACTTAGATTACTAAAATATGACTACCTCACGTTAAAACTACAAAATCATAAAAACTGCACCACATTAAAAGAACCCTAAGCCAGCCAAAGAAAAAATAAACCCTAAGCTTTATCAAAGCACAAACTCCAAATAGAACACTCTCCTCTTTAAGATTTTCTAAAAGATTTTATAATCAGTGATTGCAATAAACCTGAGGTAAATCAAAGACATTGCCAACGGCTAAATCAAACACCGATAATAACTCGACATTGAGAGAAACCAATTTAGTGCCTTATGAATTGTTTTCGATTTATTTGCTTATCAAATTTCATGTCCTGGTGATATCTCATAGGAATCAAACACATTTTGCCATGTAAAGGACAAACTACAAGATATGATTTTTCTTTTTTGCATGCGAGCATACTGTTTCATGTTCTAGCGAGCTTGCGATTTCATGTCCCATGAACGGAATGGATGTTGTCCACGTCGACGGGACTTGAATTGCTACCAAAAATCTTGAAATGCAACCAAAAGTATTTCTAGGATGATCACATACTGCCAAGAGTCCAAGGAACTGCAAGTATCTTACAAAGATGCTACTGGGAAACGTTAGATCTAATCTTGCGTTGCTCGTGGCCACTTCATAGCTTTGTTATAGAACCATCTTTTCTTTTTTTCTTTTTATGGCTTGAGATTTTTCGATTAGATTAATTTTTTATGACTTTTAGAATTTTAATATAGGAAAAAGAACATTTAAGTACCCTGTGGTTTACCGAAAAGTCACTTTAGTACCTTGTGGTAAAAAATCCTTCAATCGAATCATACATCACCTAATTCACAACACTTTAGTCATACATCACCTAAAAATCCTTCACATTGAATGGCCTAAAAATCAAACGAATTAGGTGGTAATGTATGACTCGGTTGAAGGATTTTTTAACACAGGGTACTTAAAATATCATTTCTAAGGTTATTTATGCCATCGTATATTTTAATTTGAAACATGACTTAGTTAGAAGAACTAATGTACATTTTTTCGCTTCCTTTTGTGTTTATAATATACCAAGATACGAGAAGAAATAAAAATTGGTAGATTCTTGATATTCTGGGATTGGATGGAAATATATTTCGCGAGGTTGTCTGCTCTGAAATTTATATCATACTCGTAATATCCAATCTTATCGCCTGACAAATAAGGTTTATTGTAGCAACGGTATACATTTGATACCACATTATATCGATATGGCTTGTAAATCCTACATACCCATTCAGAAAAGAAAACATCTCGCCGTAAAGAACAGAGTCCAAGGAATAGAACTCAAGGCCTAATTGAGAGTCCTTTGTCGTCCGACAAGGTAACCACAAGCAAACGCAAAATTTTAGTAACAATTCAACGAGAAACAATCTACAACTAAGTACTGCTTGATTCAAATTAGATAATGCAGGTCATTAGCAAATTGCCGACACAAAATACAACTAGATACCGTAGGTTCATTAGCAAAGATCATGCAAATCAACATGACAAGCTACAACTAAGTATTTCTTGATAGGAATTAAAAGCCGTAAGTTATATAGGAAAGAGGATGCAAGTATCTCTTGTAGTGTCCTAGTCAAGGGTGGAACAGGAGCGACAAGGAAAGAAAGCAAGGAAGCAGAGAAGTCAACTGAAAGTAAGCATCAAATCAAGAAATAGGCAACCATATTGCCTACCATATTCACCCCTAAGAAATCTTGGCAATTATCTACCGGAGAAAAATAATGCAGTTCACCTAAAATTGTCGTGAATCCCAAAAGTGAACCAAGTTCAAAAAATGCTCTTCAAGAAGCTACACCGAGCAAGTGCAAAAGGAAACCAAAGGGCCAAAAAAGTGGTCTAATTGATGAGAAATTAAGAACATTGTCTCAATTGGCAACACACCGAAACAAGACCTATGGGTTGGGTCTCCTAAAAATTGAACAAAATTCATGTAACCAAGTTAACCTCAGATATGAACAAACCTCTTTAAAACAAGTAAACAAGCTGAAGTCAAAGCCAACAATAAAACAATTGCAATCAGTCCAGGACAAACAGGGTATAGAGCTCAACCAAAATAACAACTAATCATATATCAATCAGAAAATAGAGAATCATGATGTCCTTTTCGATGAAACCAAACAGCTGCCCAACTAACGAACGGATAGAATACCACTTTCACAACTCTCGTCGAACACAACCAAGCATTGGCAACAATGACATCTTAGACAAACAATTTGGTTAACTACATAACCATACGAAGCATTCAATCCGGGATCAGGTCCACAAAAACAGAGAAAAATTTTAAGATCCATAAGCTTTCTACTAATCCCGAAAACATAACCGCAACTTGTTCTTCATCACCAAATCCAAAATAAACATAAAAGCAATAACAAACCACGAAACCCGAGGGGCGTCCTGGCAGTAGCGGTCGCTCAACGGTACGACTTCTGGAACCTGGCACGGGCACCACGACCACCAAACTTCTTGGGCTCGCAGCGACGATGATCCGCGACGAGGAGAGTACGGTCGTAACGGACAAGGATGTCCTTGATCTCCTTCTTGGAGGACTCGTCGACGTACTTCTGGTAGTAAGCGACGAGGGCCTTAGCGATGGACTGACGGATGGCGTAGATCTGGGAGGTGTGGCCCCCACCCTTAACCCTAATCCTCATGTCGACGCCGGAGAACCGGTGCCTCCCCAGGAGGAGGATCGGCTCGTAGGCCTTGAACCGGAGGATCTCCGGTTCGACCAGCTCGATCGGGCACCCGTTGATCTTGATCAGACCACGGCCCCTCTTGCAGTGGGTAACCGCCACCGCGGTCTTCTTCCTCCCGAAGCACTGAACCGATGGAACCGCCGCCTCCGCCATTTTTCCTCCTCCTTCTTCTTCTTACCTGGTTTGCTTGAGAGAGAAAACCCTAGGGCTCGAGGTGTGCGCAAGTGAGGTGGAAGAGAATGGAAAGGTGCGGGAAGGTTTAGGTTTTTAAGTAAGGTGCGGCGAAATTAGGGTTTTTGGGGTGATTCTGGGCCCAGGCCTTGGAGATTGCTTTCAGGCTTTTTTGGGCTTTCCTTTGCCCACTTTTAAAATAGCAGCGTTGACTACATATATTAAGTAATTTAGAAACATAAATATATAGAATATTAAATTATTTGTACGTTATGTTAGGATTATTCATTTTCAGAAGATATATTAATATAAATGATCATTTAGTGAGAAATGAAGCAAGTGAGATATTGTAATTCGTATTTCAATAAATACATGTGGAAACATATAATTTATATAATTTTCTCTAAATGTTATGATATCATCGAATTGATAAATCAAAATTTCAATTAAGTCTGAAGGTTTTTAATCACATAATTATCACAAATTACATAATTACACCATAATTACAATTAATTACAAATTAATGTAAATAAAGTGTTACTACCTCTTGTAGCGTGACCAAGATTCGTCCGGGAGGTCGAGGGCGAGGTGCTGATCGAAGCTCGATCACAAACGAAGTGGATTTAGAGCTCGGAATTCACGAATGTCCTCGAACGTATATCAGATGCAACTACAAAGACTAAATTGTAATTGTGTGCTTATGTGTGTTTCTGAGTGGCAAACTTCAACTTTGGTCACGGGGAGGCCCATTTTATAGGCAAAAATAGAAGCTGGTGGTGGGCTGTTATGCCATGTCCATGATCCACCTCCCCTTTGGTGGATATGTACCCACCTCTTCATATTTTTGTCCATAAGCCCAAGTCCAACAAAGTCATATCCACCAAGTATGATGAATTATTTCGCGCAAAATTATGTTAATCAAAACATACACATTGTTTAAATTTGGATCAATAAAATAAAATTGATTATACAAAAATTATATCTATAAATACGACCATTAATTTCGGGAACGGTAATTCTCGACTCTTTATGTCGATGCGGAATTTAAAATCTAGTGTTAAGATTATGAAGGCGGGGAAAAAGGTTGCCAGGCGTTGAAAGATGGGTAACGGCCGACGGTGGTTTGCCTGCGCTTTAGATCACTTATCAATAAAACAAATTCTACTTTAGTCTTCAAACTTATGTAAATCAAAATGTGATTCGATGAGAAACTTTATGGCTACTTAGTTGTACAAAAAAAAAATAATTTTGAGAGAGGTGAATACTTAGAAAATTTGATGATACAACACTACGTCTTTTTTTCCCTTTAAGAACGAAAAAATATGTCTTTTTCAAAACAAAATGCAAGAAAAATCCAGAGCTAGTTTAGAACTTCCACGACCAATATCCCATGAGAGAGGCTGGAAGAGTCTGGCCAGCCCTATGGGATTCGGGCCCAAATGATATTCCTGGGCTTTCTGAGCCGTTAGATTCTAAATTGCGTGCTCTATTGCGACCAAAACGACCAAACTCTTAACAGATAGATAACATGAGATTTCGGTATGCGAAATGAGACCGACGAGTATCACACTAGCCAAGTTGCCAACTTTCTATAATCATAATAAAGCCGAAAGAGCAACATACTTGCCAAATTTAATAGTCCATTTTTTTAAGAACAAGCAACATATCAAAATAAATACGAGAAACGAAGGAAATATATAGAACAATTACGAATACAGTATACATTTTCTCAAAGGCTGGGAGGCAAAGAAGGAGATAATGTTCTCAACTATGAGAGTTGTAAGTGACTCAATAGAGAACAACCAAACCAACTAACTGCTGACCAAAATGGCAGCTTGAGATGTTAGGCCTTTGTTATACCCTCGTCATATTCGAAGAGTGGACGTAACCAATGTAGAATTGAATAGTTACTAGGCTGAAATTGATAGACACTAGAATTCAGATACAGCATAAAGTTAAAATAGCAAAAAAAAAAAAATTAGAACATAGTAAGTATAAGAAAATAAAGATAAATATATAGCAACGCGAGACATAACCAATATAGAATTGAACAGCTACTACCCTAAAATTGATAGACAATACAATTAAGATAAAGCATAAAGCTAAAATAACAAGAAAAAAATATAAAACATAGTAAGCGTAAGAAAATAAAAATAAATGTATAACAACGCAGAGTTAAAGTCTACACTGACCAGGCTGAGTGACCTTTGATCCAGCGGCACAAAGATGAAGAGATGTTTAGAAAGTCAAGGTTCGATTCCTGGCACGTTGTAATGAAATAGGTATTAGAATAAGATCTAAAAAAAATTTACACTGACCGAAAATATCTCAAGCGCGGTGGTGGAGGGCTCGGACAATTGATGAATTGATGACTCGTGGACCAAGATGCAAAGTCGGGACGAAGCTTCTTGAATAGATTTCTATTCGGTAAAAGAGACAGCCGAAAAAAATTAGAAAACGGTCAGATCTGGAAATTGTTGACTGGAATAAGATAGTCAATTTAATACCCTTCTAGATCGGTTTTTTTTTTCGATGTTACATTAGTCTTTATTATTCCTCTTTTGTGAGCTTTGATCATTAGAACCCTAGTTTGTTGACCATCGATCAGCTCTCATTGATTGATTTGATTTTGAAGAAACTTATGGAAATGAGATTTAGATCTTTCCCTTTTCATTAATTAATGACCAGACTGTACTACCCCAAAAAAAAAACTAATAACCACAATGGAATTATAATTCAGTTATTGTAAAAATGACACGTCGCCATTTTAGCCTCTATTGGACAAATCTTTGATTAATAAAGTCCACGTTTCTAATAAACCATATTTGGGACACAGGTGAAAGCTACTAAGCTTTTTATATCAAGTATAGAAATTAGAAGATATATAAAATGGATTTTTTTTTTGTAAATGTTATCTTAATATGATGCTTTCAATCATCAATAAAAAATAAGAAACTAATTATGACTGTTGACAAAACTATGCCACAGTGTTTGCCATCCAGAGTGCGTTTAGTTTCTTTTTTCTTGCAAGTGACATTTTTTTATTAAAGAAGTTATGTACAATAACTTTTTAGTGGTTACAAAATTTCATTCAAAAAAGATAAAGCACCTAATCTTATTAAAATCATGACCGATAATCTATTAGGAAAAAACCGTGACAAAAAATATCATTGTAGATGGAACAGTTGCCCGCAGTTCGATGACTTTCAGTGTAAAATTTAAACTTAACTTCTTGAGTTTCGCATTTTATTGGACCCTATATAATAACTTCAATTTCGTGGTGTCAGAGTTTCTGCTATATAAGTCATTTTCTAACGAAGCTGGAAATGAATTTTCCAGTTTAATGTGGAAAAGGAGTCTGACAATTAAGATCAATTTTGTTTGCAAATCACCGATGGTTAATCATGCATTTTTCATGTTATTAGTGATCCCCGACGGTGCCTTGGAATTCTCTCCTAAATTGTAGTTTTTTTTTTGTTTAGGGGTAGTTGTAGTTTTTGTTTAATAAGCAATATATGTCTATCTCACAGTGGTTGGGTTTTGAACTGATAAGGAAGGATGAGCCAGAATTTCTAATTTAATATTATTATTTTTCAATGGTAAGTGTGTCGATGAATTTTAGAATGACATGATTTTGATGACATATTTTTACATAGAACTCAATATACAACTAAATAAAACAATATAATCAATTTATAAAAATACAATATATGTATCAACATAAAGAAAATTGAATATAGTACAATTTTTCTAGAGTGATAAACTGATAAAAAATTTTTTGTCCCAAGTCAAAACTAGTATGAATATTAACATAATCTACTATTTGTTGACTTTGACCAAGTCTAAATTTCAATCTTGTCAAGATCTACATATTTTAAGAAGATAAGGTCAAGAACATGGATCTATAGTATCATGTCCTCATCCTACCGGTTTTTCAAAGAATATTAAAATAATATACTTATTATTAAACATGATATTAAATTTTTAATCTTAAATTGCTACTTTAATTTTCTAAAGTTTCTTTGGTTGGTTTCTTTATATTGATTCGTTAAATAAATAAATCAACTGTATTTACATTTTAGTGTCCCATTGCTATTTAAGAACAATTAAATGTCATTTTAGTTTTTGTAAATATATATTTTTAAAATAACACATACCCACGAGTTGGTCTGAAATTGAGTAAATATATAATTCGAATCTTTTCCAAAATATTATTTTAAAAAAATAAATATAAGAATTTGAGTCCACCACTAAAAAATAGAGTAATGATCAGTCAATAAACTTTATCCGGATTCTACTCATTTTCATTCTCTAAAACATATATTTATTTTTTATGAGCTAATATTCAACATAATAGTCGATTTTTTTTTAAATGATGACTTGCTTAATCGTAAATTTGAAAAAGATGGGGAACGGACTAAGAAGCACTATCCAGACCGATATTTGTTATGATGGTGTATAATGATAATAGTTTAATGATTAAAATTTCAACGATAGAAGTAAGTATTACATTTATTCGGGTAAAGTTATTAGAGTGAAATATAGCACTAGTGATCATGATGTAATATTTTTTTGCATCAAATTGCCAATTCCATCGTTGGGAATTCAATTAATACAAATCCAAAATTCAAAAGCCCAAGAAGTCAAAGTAAAAAAATGAGAGGTGTGTATATCATGGAAAATTTTCTTATAAGGAGTTATTTTTCTAAATATTTCACTTGATTGACCACCTCAACTGGACTCATTGCCAGATACATGAATGTTGTGAATACGAATACGAGCACAAGCACGGACAAAGGACGGTGTGTAATATTGTTCGAGCATGCGCGCGTATGCGCATTAGTTGGGAGCTTAATGTATGTAATGATATGCACATAGCCCGATATTACACATGTGATAAGAGTAATGAGTCAGTTCATGAGCGATCCATAGATAGCAATATTAAATTATAATCAAGTAGATTATAGGAAACTTGCAAGGTACCAAGGACAAAGCATTTTCTTTAAGAAGAAATATGCAAATTTAAGGGGTTACATTGATATGGATTCGAAATCAAATGATCATGATAGACTAAAGAGCACAACGAGCTTTGTCATCACGCTAGCAAGCACTGTGATATCTTCGTCATCTAAATTACAAAAAAAAATTATTTTTTTTACTATAGAAGAGAAATTCGTGACAGTGATGGAAGCTAGAAAAGAGATGTCATGGCTACAAAATTACTTAGTAGAGTTGGGAAATGAGCAAATCAGAAGTGTGCTTCTTTATGACAGTTAAAGTAGAATTTATTTGGCAAAAAATCTGGATTTCCATGAAACGATGAAGCACATAAGTTTGAAATGCCACTACATTCAACAACTTTTTAAAGAGAAGATCTTGAAGCTTGAGAAAATTGATGGTAAAAGAAATCTTGCACATATATGTACCAAGGTGATGTCCTTGGAGAATCCGAGGATCAATATAGCCTTGACTAACCTTATTGAATGATGAGAAGATACTGACATATCAACCAACTAAGTGAAGGTAAGGAGGAGCACCATATGGGTGTTTGTGTGACAAAGAGCAAGCAATGAGGTTAGTCTCTAAGTGCAAAATTGTTGATATATAAAGCCTAAATAATGTATTTGGAAGGTTTCAAGGTAGATATATTATTTGAGGATGCTAAAAAAATTAATCAATTCAGAGATCTAAGCTCATCGGAGGGCTCGAGGAGTGTCAGACCAAAAAGTCAAAGTAGTTGGTTGGTATCATAGGGCTAGCAGGTGCTAATGACAGCTAAAGTAGAATTCATTTGGCAAAGAATCCGGATTTCCATGAAAGGATGAAGCACATAAGTTTGAAATACCACTATATTGAACAATTTGTTAAAGAGAAAATCTCGAAGCTTGAGAAAATTGATGGTAAAAGGAATTCTTATATATATATATATACACACACACACACCAAGGTGATGACCTTGGAGAATCTGAGGATCAATATAGTCTCGACTAACCTTATTGAATGATGAGAAGATACCGACATATCAACCAACCAAGTGAAGGTGAGGAGGAGCACCATATGGTGGGTGTTTGTGTGACAAAGAGCAAGCAATGAGGTCAGTCTCTAAGTGCAAAATTGTTGATATATAAAGCCTAAATAATGTATTTGGAAGGTTTCAAGGTAGATATGTTATTCGAGGATGCTAAAAAAATTAATCAGACGACTTGACAAAAATGTTCATGCTCGGCTCCAATTAACCTAGACTTATGTTAGTTTCTATATACCATGTAACCCTCATCTTTTATGTAATTGTTGTCTCCAAAGAATGGATCTCCATTGTAATGAGGTTAGAGCTCAAATCTAGTGAAAAATGTTTCCTCTTTGGTTTGGTATGCTTTCGAATGTAGACTGTTGGTCGAACCGGATTACCAAATTACTTATTTTGCCTTTTTTTTTTTAATCTTTTTGGCTTCCTTGGTTCGAAGGGATTTCACTTGTAGGAGTTCTAACATGTATTTTCTGTAAGAGATACGAGCATTTCTTTCATGTGATATTGAAATGTATATTTTCTTATTTTTGTTGATAATGACATTTTTCATGCGACACTGGCTCGTATGATATTTTTTTCATTTTAGTTCCGTATCTTTTGAATTCTGTCAAAAAAAAACTATTTACATGTGTATTTTTGTGTGTTTTTCAATTTGTTGCAATAATATAATTTTCTTTATGCGATACCACTTCGTGTGAATTTTTTTCTCTTTGGTACAATAATTTTAGGATTTTTTTCAACCCCGTGTGAGTCTTCATACGATACCGCCTCATATTGCGTACTTTTTAATCAGTACCGTTCAGAAAAAAATCATTATAACACCCGACTCAATTCCTTGTTTATGGACAAAACATCTATGAATCACGATATATCATTTCCTCTCTCTCTCTCTCTCTCTCATCCGCTTGCAAAACAAATTAAATTCTAGAAACTAAATTAATCGCAGCTTTTTATTTGTAAGATTAGCTTTTCAAGTCATCGAAACAAGAGGAGGGAAGAGGAAAGCGAGGAAGTAAAATGACCAAGCTGCCCTCGCTCACAATAATAAAGCCGCCTCCTCCTCCTCCGACGAAAGAGGTGGACGGAAACGACGACGAGCCGTTGACCCCGGCGGGGCGGCTGTTCCTTCGGCCGGAGATGAATACGATTATCCACTGCGCGATCGGGGTGGAGCACCCCATAGACGTGGAGGCCATAAAGTCAACGGTCAAAGACTCCCTCATGATCAAGCACCCGAGGTTCTCCAGCATCCTCGTCAGGCACGGCACGCGCGAGTACTGGCGGCCGACGCAGGTCGACGTCGACCGCCACGTCATCGTGGTGGACGTGGACCGGGAGGTTAACGATTACGTGGCGGAGCTCTCTGTTTCTACTCCGCTGCCGACGGAGAAACCGCTGTGGGAGATCCACGTGATGGAGGCACAACGCTGCCTCGTGTTCCGGATCCACCACGCGCTCGGGGACGGCGTGTCGCTCATGTCGTTGCTCCTCGCCTGCTGCCGCGAGATAAACGACCAGTCGTCCGTCCCCACGCTCGCGCAGCCGCGGACGCGGCGGTCGTCTGCTAGCGGGGGATCGATGATGCGCCGGTTGAGCAGCGTGGCGGCGTCGGTGGTCTTCAGCTTGGTGTTCTGCTTGGAGTTCGTGATGAGGAGCTTGCACGTGCGCGATCGGAGGACGGCGGTTTCCGGCGGGGACGGGGTGGAGCTGTGGCCCCGGCGGATCGCCACCGCCAAGTTCTTGATCGACGACATGAAGCAAGTCAAGAACGCGGTCGCCAAGGCTGTAAGTTAATTCCCTCTTTATTATGATTCCTCGTTTTTCGTGTTGATTTTCACCATCTTAGTAAATTCATGAATATTTTTTTATCGTTAAGTCAATGTCTTTAAATTATTCAATATATAGTCAAATTTAGTATTTTGTTTAGCTTTTTAAAGAGTCTGATTAAAAAATTTGTCCCCGGTTTGACCGGTAAGATATGATATTCAAATGCAACTATATGGTTTGATAAAAATAGTGTCAGTCCTTAAACATTAGATCAGAGTATTGAATCTCATGATCGTCAAGATTCGAAATTGTAAAAACAATTTACTTCAAAACAAAAAAAAATATGATACTCTAATTACATCTTTGACTCTTATTAATCAAAGCCACACATATAATTTTATTGATCAACTTAATACTAAGGTAGAAAATGGAACTTCGATATTGTTCAATCTAAATTAATATAACTCTTCATTAAAAAAATCAAGTTAATACACATTGATGTTTAGAATGTGAATGGAAAAATGTTTCCTTCAGGAGATTTGTGCATGCATCTTAATAGAAGAAGAAAAGGTTACGGATAACCGCCACTGTACATTATGTAGGCTCCATCTTTTCTCAATCGATGATTTATGACCAAACTCTAGGACCTTCCAACCGGAAACACAAAAAATCTCCTGACACTTGTTGAGAGCTCCAGATCAGACACGTAAGATATATATATATATTTTAATACTCGCAACAGCTGTTTCTATGGCCAGAAATAGTAGATACCACAGAAACGACTCCTTGAAGAAATAAATATCCACATATTTTCCCAATAATATGAGGCTATTAATTTATTTCATTTCTTTTTCCTCAACCAAGTATCGCGCTGGCGTGATATTTTGGGTTTCTCTGATCGTCCATGCCTAATTTTTCAAATAATTTTACGATGGTTATGTATAATTTCTCTTCCACGTCTTCCATAGATTTTTGGCTTCTATCTCTTTCCCGTGTTCGAGGTAGGCTTTATTTTTCCTTTTGTTGTATTATTGGTTCGAGTGGCAAACGACCCGGCTGATTTCCGGGGAAAAATTGAACGACGGTCGGCCTAAATATTTTAACTTTCATTTATTAAAATCAAATATTATGGAATATATTTTAGCGAAAATAGATGTTTGACTTTTTTTTCCGGGTCACGCTTGTACTGTACCTATAGGCTATATGTTAATTTTGTGGTCCACAAATAGGAAAACAAAGGACACGTCGCTGGTGCTAGATTCTTATCTCCTCTTTTATCTTACCTCATTTAATTTTATGCACATTGAAATTGACTTGCAGACAATCAACGATGTTTTGTTCGGTGTAATATCATCTGGTCTGTCTAAGTACCTGGATCATCGGAACGGAAAACGTAAGTGAAAACATCTTAATTAAAGTTTTTTAGGAGTGGATATATTATACTATTTTCCATTTGTTAAATTACACTTATATATGTATAATAAGAAATAGACGTAAAAATAGAAGCTACATGAACTATAAATAAAGGCCATGTTCGTGTTAATGATTTAAGGTAGATGTAATGTCTTATTGACGTAATTCCGACAATGAATTAGACTAAGCCAACAACTCTCGGACTCGGAAGAAAATAGCGTGCATGCCTCAGATAGATTTTGTAGCTTTCTTTCCAGATTAGTATTTTCTTTATGAAACATCAATATCAACATGAATATTGACTTTTTGACCAAATTGTTCAGCTCTTAAAGATGGCCTCAGAATCACGGGAGTTGCAATGTTCAACTTGAGAGAACACAAAGGGTTACAAGTGAGTGAAGATCACCATTTTCTGCGTTCATTTTTGTTGAACCTTTAATATAACGAAATTGATCAATTGATGGGTGCGGGGTTGGTCAGGATCTAACGGAGATGATGAAGAAAAACTCCGGGGATAGGTGGGGCAACAAATTTGGTATGCTTATCCTCCCGGTGCATTACCATAGAAGCGGTATCGACCCGCTCGACTTTGTGAGACGAGCCAAGAAGATGATTGATAGGAAGAAACGATCAATAGAGGCACACTTCTCATACGCTGTGGGGAAGCTAGTAATGTCGTTGTTAGGATCAAAGGTAAAACTCTATCACTTCTCTTGTTTTTCTTTTTCTGCCGGTTACTGTGCTGAGCTTTTCGGGTTTTGCAGCTTGCCAGTTTGCTAAACTACAGGATTCTCTGCAACACAACTTTCACATTCTCCAACGTGTTGGGACCCAAGGAGGAGATTACAATCGTCGGCAACCCGGTCAAGTTCATAAGGGTCAACACTTCAAGCTTACCCCATGTACAGCCACCCTCTTCACCTGATCAATCAATCCCCCATTTACGTCGATACATCGTTAACGATACTGACATTATGAACATCTGCAATTATTTGGTTGGTGTCTGGGTGCAGGCACTCACAATGCACATGCTGAGCTACGCGGGGAGAGCGGAGATGCAAGTGATGGTTGCCAAGGATATAATCCCTGACCCGGAATTTCTCGCCAGGTGCTTCGAAGACGCCTTGCTTGAGATGAAGGAAGCCGCAGTTACAGTTGCTGGTAGTTGATTTATTCGGGGGTGCCACTTATTCTTTGTATACTGAAATTGGATTTGTACTTTAGAATTTGGTTATAGGAAGGGAACGTTCATATTATTTGGGGGGAAGAATGTGGTTCTTACAGGTTGTGATCTTGTTTAAGACGTTAGTTCTGTTGTATTAAAAAGAAACACTATAGTTTTTTTTGGTGGAAAAAAGAAACATTATAGTTCGCGACGCCACAATTATGAGAAATGCCACGTCAGGAAGCTTAAGAGGACAGGCCAAAAATAAGTGAAACTGACTACTAAAACAATTGATTGGATCGGTGGTCCAAACTAAAATGTACAAATTTATTGTTAACCTATATTAAACATGACGGTATTAGAATGTTAACGCATGTGAATAATAAACTTTGAAATAAAATTAGATGTTACATAAAATAATTTCACATTTTAATTAATAAAATTAGACTAGAATATATTTAAAAATTCTAGTATGATCGACTCTCTAACTAGTCATATATGTCAATTTAAACATGAAAAAAATTTGGATTGTCTCATTGCTTATAAAAATATTGATTTTTTAATATTTCAAAAACATTGTTGAATATTCGAGAGTTACTCCTTAGAGACATTCACGATATATCATTTTTACAGTTGAGGATACAAATTCAAATAATGGAGACTATTTGTTTGGTAAATACTAAATATATGGAATAATCTCTTCCTGGGCCCCTGGCCTTAATATGGGCTCTTTCTTATCTCTTACGCTTGGTTAGAGAAAAAAGAAAGAACAAAGAAGAGACCCAACCAAGGACTTAAGATGTTTAACTATTAACGACCCAAGAAGCTCTACTTAACGGGAGCCAGATTGGTGTTCTTACAAAGACAAATGAAGGTCGGTGCAATGGGAGTGGTGTCGGGAGCGACCCCTTGTACTTCCACTCTCTCTCTTCGCCATTTCAGGCCTAAAGTTCGATGCTTTTCCTCTTCTGGTAATTGGAACAGCCTTAAATCCCCTTGTCTTGTCTCTTTTAACAATGAAACCGAACTTGGGTTTTGATCAGATTGAGTTAGTGTCCATTACCCATTTGGAAAGTTGTGGACTTTAGCTATTTTTGTGTGAATTTGACACGTGCATGGGAAGTGGGAGGTGGTGCAGGTCACGTGTCTTTCATCAAGGATGTGGCTGTAACTGAACCTCCCAAGCACCTTCACCAATTGCTCAAGATGCTTCAAGCTAGAGGTGAAATCTTTACTTAGGTTCTTGTTTCAGTTTTTGTGGAGGCTGTGAAATTGTAGTCTCAAGTGATTAAGTAGGTGTAGTTGTTGCTTGAAGTGGTTTCTGTCTTCATTTGGTGGGGTGGATTCTTTTGTGAATGTATTGTTATCTTGGTCTAGGAGATGACCCAGAGGCGAAATCCCGAACAGTTGAGTGACTGCCTACATTGGTGTTCTCGTTTTAATAGCTTCGTTCGAAATTGGTTTTAGGTGAAACTATCATTTCTCCTGGATCCAGGGAAGGGTTGATACCACTTGTGATTTCCCTGTCAGAAAATGCGTCAGGTTAGACGGTTTTGCTTGAACACCGTTTTTGTTCCTTGACAAGGCTACAATCCTTTTGAACCGTCAGTTGCATCACGCACATTTCTTTCTCATAGGTTCTGTAACTGCGTTATTGAGGTGGCCAACAGCTCCATCGGGGTAAGACACAAAATGAACTTGGAAGATGCCAAGACACTTTGAATTGGAGTGTTCTGTGCTTTATCATCTTAGATGAACTGTTGCTTCCTGCAGAATGGAAATGCCGGTTGTGGAAGTCCGCAAGCATGGGGTTTGGCTGAAAGCCAAGAATGTAATGCATCTCAGCAGATAAATTTTTGACATGCCTAGTAAAATGCTGCAAATCTAACCGGAAGCTAGAGCTGATCATGTCTTAGAGTATTGTTTAATGTAAAATTGTTTTACTCACTTGAAATGCTGTTAAACTTGCTTCGATATGAAATTACTATCATGGTTCTCAGTTGTTGCTAATAGCAATTTAGATAATTCTTACTTAAGAACATGGAAAATGTAATTGCTATAATGGTCTTACTACCGAACTAATTAACATCTGCTTGTCGGAACTTATATCTGCGGCTCCTTTGATGTAGGTTGATCAGTATATGCATAGACTGCTAGTTGAAGAAGATGCTAACAGTTCCAGCGAAGGTAGCAATGAACTGATTGATGCTTCTTCAGAAGTTGGCCAGAAACTTTACCGAAAGGGTGATTTTGCTGAATCTCAGATCACAAATCTGGATTCCTATCTTCTGAAAAAGGTATTATATGAGTCACCCCTATATTTTTATTAAATGATGGATAATACTCTGATAGCAACACAAAACTCTTTCAGGTTGGGCTGTTCCCAGATATCATTGAGAGCAAAGTGGCACGCCATTTGGACCAAGGGGACCATGTTAGTGAGTCCAGTCTTTTCTCCAGTCCTGCTCTATGTACTGTGATCTAATATTTGGTGCTCTTGAAAATATAGCTTTTTTTCTTGGTAGGAAGGTTTCGGCAATGATTACAGGAGAGTTTTATACTAGGAAAGAACATTTCCCAGGATTTGGACGGCCATTTGTCTTCTACGCAGAAATTTTACAGAAGTTCGTATACTTCTTAACTTCTTATCCATACATTTATGATTATAACAAGCCTCACGCTGTAATTAGCTAGTGAATTGCATGAGTTTTTGCTTGTAGGGTTGGACGCATCTCTGAAGCTAAAGATGCGGCAAGGGCCAGTTTAAAATCACCGTGGTGGACCCTTGGCTGCCCATACCAGGAAGCTGCAGACTTGGCACAATGGGAGGATGAACAGATCGAATATATCAAGGAGAAGGTTACAGAAGAAGGTCGACAGGATGATTTAAAGAAAGGAAAGGCCGCTGCCCAGGTAACTTGAATGCGACAATGATTGACATGTTGATCTTATTTCTAATCCAAATCATTGATAGGCAGTACGAAGTAACTATCATGATTGTGATTACAGATTGTCCTGGACGAAGCAGCTTTCCTGTTGGATCTAGCATCCGTAGAAGGGAACTGGGCTGATTACGTTGACCGAATTGCTGAATGTTACCGTGAAGCCGGGTTGGACGACATTGCCAAATTCGTGTCTTACAAAGAGTAATAACCTGGTATAGGTGAAGAGTTGGTTTTCTATGTTACCATATTCCTCGAGGACAACAACTTGATTATTTCGACTTCTTTTTTAGCATGGGAATGGAGGGAGTTCTTTTATATACAAGATGCAACTCGCAAAGTTTTGTTTTCCTTTCCAACAGTACTATACTATTATCCAATAACAAGATCTTCTACCTTCAAATTGCATTTATACCTTCTTTTTGAACTGAAACAGAGCAAGAGATTAGGAAACTTTGATGAGCTGCAGAGTGATATTGAGCTTTGTACCTTCTATCTAAAACCATA
>SOPF01027407.1:36617-54079 GCA_012979155.1 Hypericum perforatum
ATCTTCCGCTGGTAGTCTGCTCACAATCTCAGGTACCAAATCTTGAGAAAATGGTTTAGCGTGTTTCCCCTGGAAAATCTTTGATACCAGACAAAAGAAGCCCCTGAAGTTGTTAATCTTCCGACCAAATAGTCTTCGAATTGTGTTGTAGATATGCTGCTGCTCATCCTCCGATGAAAAAACATCATAAATAGCCTCGTGCGTAGTGTTCCTCCAAGATGCTACATTCCATTGAATTTCCATCCCGAATTCTGCTCAACACCAAAGATTGAAACGATTAGTTGATGATAGAAGAAACTAACGAGTCATCCATCGCAACGCATTACAAATTGTTATACAATCCAAACCATCCACAGTTTGGCCAACCAACAGCAATAGAGGATATCTATTCATTCATAGCCTGCCTACACTCAAACTAAAACAATCCCTAAGCCTACCAACAGAGAGAGACACATAAGCTCGGTTAGTCCGATCCGGATAGGATTCTCTGCAAGTAAAACAGAAATAGAACAAAAAACACCAACCACAGCTTTCCAGGGCTAAAACCCAATTCAGATTAATTGCTAAAAGAGAAGCGTAGAAACCTTGCGTGGGTGTACGAATGCTTGCTTCCCTATCGGTCTTCCCAGCCGGGCCGCTGTTATTTTTCGGTGTGGATCTTTTTTTTTTATTTATTTAAATAGACCAGAACAAGTCTGTGTCAGTGTTTAAGTAGGAGTCGATTTCTCTTTCGTTTTTTTTAAAATTACGGAGCCGACGTCGAAGGATATGAAGGGGATCCCGGACTTAGAGGGCCACGCCGGGGGTTGGAACGACACTAACGGGACAAGCAAGTGTCTATTTTTTTTTTCGAGGACCGAGGAGATAAATTGGATTTTTAATTTTTTTGGTGCTACTGTTCACCAATTTTTATCAAATTGGTACTCAACTCTCAAAATTATCAAAATTGTGTTTCTCTCTCCAAAAACCGGAATTTAAATCCAGTTGGACCAAAAAACGAGTTTTTAATCCGCTTAAACCAAATGTCCAAATAAAAATCTGGCATTTGGTAAACTAAAAATAAATCCGGTTTAGCCAAATGCCGGATTTTTAATTCGATTTTTGGCCAAATGACCAAATAAAAATCCAGAATTTGGTTAGATCTCAAAAAGTTATGTGAATTCAAAAAAAAATTTCTGGAATCGGACATTTGAGCATAAAGATATGGTTCTTCAAAGTTTTTTTTACATAATCACTCAATTTGAATTTTTCTAAACTTTATTAAAAATACATGATCTTCAAAAAAAAAAACAAATTAAGACAGGATAAAATAATTAATTTTTTTTTTCAAAATTGTGTCCACATTCTACGGTCCGAACAAAAGATGGTACCATTTCCGTCTTTTTATTATTTCCAGAGAATGTGGACACAATTGGATTTCGAAAAAAATTTAATTATTTTATCGTATCTTAGTTTTTTGTATTTTTTTTGAAATAAAAAAAATCAAAAGATGGTTATAATTGAGTGATTATGTAAAAAAAATTTGAAGATTATCTATTTTTTATAAAGTTTAGAAAAATTCAAAAAATTGAAAAAAATTAAAATTGAGTGATTATGTAAAAAAAAACTTTGAAGAACCATATTTTTGTGCTCGGATGTCCGATTCCAGAATTGTTTTTTTGAATCCGCATAATTTTTTGAGATCTAACCAAATACTGGGTTTTTATTTGGTCATTTTGTCAAAAATCAGATTAAAAACCTGGCATTTGGTTAAACCGGATTTTTTTTTTGGTTTACCAAATGCCAGATTTTTATTTGGGCATTTGGTTTAAGCGGATTAAAAACTCGTTTTTTGTTCCAACCGGATTTAAATTCCGGTTTTTAGAGAGAGAAACACCATTTCGATAATTTTGAGAGTTGGGTACCAATTTGATAAAAATTGGTGAACAGTAGCACCCAAAAAATAAAAAATCCGTTAAATTAAGTTTTTGGCAAATTGCCCTCAAGCCCTAGTCTTTATTAAAATTAATATTTTTGTCCCTCTTGTTTCGAAAAAGATATTTTTGTCTCCCTACTTTGCTTAATTATCACTGTTCAGTCCCTGGTACTGGAATCAGGAAATTTCTCCCGCACCAAGAGACCTAAAATGACTATTTTGCCCTTTTGTCAAAAGTTTAAAAAAATTGGGTTATATTACGGTTGCGACGTGCCGAACTCACTAACCCGGCCACCGGAACACTGTCTGGGTTGGATAGCGGACGAGATGGTTGTTGGGGTTGGACGGCGGCCAAGGGAACCGAGCCGACCTCACTAACCCGACCATCGAAACACCCAGAAGAGTCAGTGGTAGTTTCTTTGCCTCATCATTCCCGCCACGTGAGTTTGTTGGGGGCTACAACGAGTTTGACTTCTTGTCGGGCCGGTTGTCGTCATTTGGTTTGAGCTCAGCCGACGAGCTCTTCTTGAATGGGCAGATCTGACCCATGAAGCTTTCAATCTTTCCTTTGGTTGTCCCTTGAATCAAGAGAGGAAGAAGACAACAAGGTATGAGAGAGAGGGGGAGGGAGGAAGAAGGGGGAGGGAGAAGATCGATGCCCTTTTCTTTGTTTTTCTAAAAAAAGCTAAAGGGCAAAATCTACATTTCAGGTCCCTGGTTGTTAGAGAAATTTTTTGATTTCGGTATCAAGGACCTGAAGGTGATATTTAATCAAACTAGAGGGACTAAAATATCTTTTTAGAAACACGAGAGACAAAAATAGTAATTTAAGCAAAAGCTAAGGACTTGAGGACAATTTGCCCTTAAGTTTCCAATACCAAGGAGATAATTTGGTAAACTCAAGTACCCGCTGGTTGGAGAAAACACACGATTCCGGTGTCAGGGCCTAAATAATGTCATTATAGCAAAATATAAAGTTGAATAACATATTTTAGACATAGAGAGACTGAAGAGATAATTTTAGCAAACTCAAAAAGATTCAGAACAATTTTTCCTAATTTTTAAGAGCGTAATTTGACCGATAGTCTGACCTCCTCACAGTGGATGTCTATCAATTGATCTCACTTAAAATATATTTTGTAATAGTTTGGTGTATTGTTATTATATGTTACCAATGAAATTAGAAATTGTTTCCAATCAAAGCAGAAGAAGCTTTGGATGCTTCTTTGAGGGGCGATGGTGACACCTCCAACTGATTGGGATTTTATGCTCTCATGTTGTGGTGGCCCCGAGGCCTACAATCTTGGAAGGAGATATCGAATTTCTGCCTATTCCCGATAGGCCATTACCTCTCGGACATCCATCTTTTCAGTGGAATCAAGGCAATATAAATGCTTTTAGCATTAAATGACAGAGACATGCTCAGGTGACGTGGTATATGTGCGCAGTGATTATTCATTCCCTACCAAAAAAAAGCATGCCATACAAACCAGGTGAAGGAATTCCAATTTGCATCAACCGCCGGGTTGTTAGCTCCTCCTAATATTGCAGAGGAGATCATACCATACAAACCAGTTACCTAGGAGCCCAACAATGACAGATATAAAAATTGGATGGAACAAATGAAAGAGAAGCATATTCATTAGAAACAACTTCGACATGCACAGTAGACCAAGCAAAAAGGAAGTATCAACTACAACATTAAATATGTTAAACAAGTAGACACGGCAACCCCAAGGAAATAAAGATCAACTTCGACATCAAATATGTCAAATCATCTTCCTCGCCTGTTGTTCCAGCTCTTTGGTTTTGAGGAGTAATGAATCAACAATGAGATTCCATAAAAGAAGATAGATTACAATAATTCAACACATTTCGAATTCATTAGTTTGCCCCACTAGTTGTCATGGTACTAACCACAACCCTTACAAGCAAGCATGTCATATGTGGGTCATGCGTTTCAAGCCAACAAAGCTGCTCTTGTAAGTAGTTGACTTGACAGTTCTATTATTCTCATCATAAACAATATTAAGATCTATGTTTCTGACTCTTCTTGTTTTCTGATTGAAAGCGATCAGTCTGTTGGGTCTGTAGAACATTAGCATCTCCTCTCTTTGTACACTTAAAGGATGAAGATGGAAGTTAATTCGGTGGTGATAACAACAATTAAGATTGATCCTATACTTCTCATTCCAAATCCAAGTCGTACGGTCGACAAGTATCCACAGGTAAAGGGACTTCGTGTTCTCACACATGTGAGTAAAACCTAATGATCCATCAATTTCCAACAATCGCATGTTCTCATTGCGAAACTTATCGCCCCAATGGCCCTCAGGACAATGATCCGAATGAGGATGACTCTTGAAGTCAACTGTCTCAGTCTCAAAGTTAAAGATCATAATGCAATACCGGGAACGGCCTACTGTAGTTTGGAGCATGAAAAGTGAGTTGTTGATATTGATGGGCACCTCACGTGAAGGGAGAATCTCATACCAGCCAAGTACGGTACTATGCCCCTTCAAGTTAAATATTTTATAACAGCAGCCGCGGCCATGAGTGTATAGCTCGGAAGTAGCTAGGAACACATACTCTCTCTTGAACAGATGAAACCAGAACCCACGATAATAATGTCTCCCTTTAACTGTCACCTCCGCTAGTACTCTTCCAGTCAAAGGATTGTAAATACATAACCGAAAAGAACCAACCACAGTTTGGCCAACCAACGCAATAGAGGATATTTATTCATTCATAGCCTGCCTACACTCAAAACTAAAATAATGCTTAACCCTACGAACAGAGAGACATAAGCTCGGTTAGTCCGAACCGGATAGGATTCTCTGCAAGTAAAATAGAAATAAAAAACCACAAGTACCCAATTCATCTTCTCAGACTAAAAACACAAACACCAATTAGGAAGAAAGATTAATTGCTAAAAAAGAAGCGCAGAAACCTTGCGTGGGTGTGTGTCAAGTACCAAGATGGACGAACGAGAATTTAAGGAAATAGAATAGAGTTAGAGGGAATGAGAGTAGAAAGGAGAATTGGGATAAGAGAAATTGTATTAATTCTGCATACAGAAACAAAGAGCTACGCACTACTTATGGGAGCTGCGAACTACCCATTACACCACCATCTACTCCACTTCCCGTAACTACCTCAATAACCTTGACCACGTTCATGCTCAACATACCTGACACCATTTAAGGGAATTGAAAAATAACAGAATAAAAAATTAGAACTAAGTCAACAATTAAACACGTGCTAAACCAGGCTCGTGACAGTGTGCGAATGCTTGCTTCCCTATCGATCTTCCCAGCCGGACCGTTGTTATTTTTTTTCTCTTTCAAATTAATTTTCGGTGTGGTTCTTGTTTACAATACTTTGGTCCACGGGCAGTTGACTAGATTTTGCCTCTTCACATGTGCATGCCACATCGTCTACTTTTTCTCAGTGGCATGCCACATCACCGTCTTATTAGACCAGTTATATTAAAAAGTTCAAAATAATACATGATTTTTTTAAAAATAATTTCTCCTCTTCTTCATCTACTCCCTCCTCCTCCTTCATCCTCCGCCCATCCTCCCTTCTCTGTCCCTCTTCTCCGCTCCTCCTCCGCCCCTCTCCTCCGCTCCTTCCTCCACCCCTCTCCTCCTCCCCCTCTTCTCTCTCCTCCACCATTCCTCCCATCTTTTTTCCCCCTCTCTTACCTTCTCTACCTATCTCCTCTCCTCTTCTCTGCCCTTCCTCCCCTCTCCTCTGTCCCTCTCTCTCCTCTCTGCCCATCTCCTCCGCTCCTCCCTCCTCTCCTCTCCTTCCACCTCCTTTATCCTTTGGGGTTTTTAAACAATTATAAATAAACAAGTGGCTAATTTGTATTTTTTTATCCCACCACACAATGTTAATAATTTACTAGAAAAATTTGACATGGCGAGCCATGTCACACAAAATTGATATCGTTTGGAGAGGCAAAATTCGGACAGTTGCCCGTGGACCAAAGTGATGTGAATTTGGTGATGTATGATTCGAATTAAGAATTTTTTATCACAGAGTACAAAAGTGATTTTTAGGCAAACCACATGATACTTAAAAATTCTTTTCCCTTATTTATTTAAATAGACCAGGTCTGTGTTAGTGTTTACGTAGGAGTCAGTTTCTCTCTGCAGAAAGGTGTCAGTTTCTTTTAGGTAATGTAGTAGTAATTGGATAATCTTTCACGCTTCTAACCACTTTGTTACGTGGAAGGTTCTTCGTTATTGAGAGTGGTGGTTAGAGAGGTTGCGGCATCGTCATCGAGCAATCGCGATGGCTCTGGAGCTGCTGAAGGTGGCGGGTAATTCAGATTGGATGTGATGGCTAGATTTGGTGTGTTATTGTAATTGAATCGCAATTGCAATTGTATATGTTTATTTCAATTTAGTTATTGTATTTTGTCTGTGATTGTAATTTAGTCCTATCGTGTTGTGTTTAATTAAATCGAATTAATTAGTTCATAGGATTTCTATGTAATTTGGGGTATGAGTTGGTTACAACCTCTTCACCTATAAGTAATCTATAATTATTCATTTCAAAGGATGGTTATACATAATTAAGTTGGTTAATCCAATTTTTGTCCAATCCCAATTTCTTCTCTCTTCTATTTCCAAATCTTGAGTAACTGTCACGAACCACTTGAAAAACCATTTCCAGGGGGTCTACTGGATGGGATTCATAGTTGATTGTGGTTCTACATCTTCCACGCTTCATACTTTAACTCTTTTCTTAATGTAATTTTCTGTTGTACTTGATACTGTCAGCCAAATCTAATGATGTAAATCTATACGCCGAGTGACCTTTGGTCCAGCAGCACAAGGGTGGGGAAGAGTTTGGGAAGTTCAGGATTCAATTCTTGACATGTTGTAATAGAATAAGTATTAGAATAAAATCTATAAAAAAATATGATGTAAATCTATACGGTAAATATTAAAAATAATACTCTTTGTTATAGTATGATTCTTAGCTAAGTAAACAACATTTCTCGTTTTCATTCTTTTATTCACGACTTCATTACTTTTTCTTCTTATTTATATGATTAGCTATTTTTTAATATATGTAATAACAAATAGGGTAAATTATCCTTAGGTCCCTATCTTTTGATCGAATTTTTAGTAGGATCTCTGGATAATTTGAATTAAGATATAAGGTCATTACTCTATAATCAAATATTAACTTGACATCCTTGGCTGACAACACCATTTATTTTTTTAATTTTTTTATAGAAAGGACTAAAATACCCCTAAAAAATAAAAAAAACCTATCTTCTTCAACCGTAGAACACATGATGAAAACTAGAAATCAAGCAAAAATCAACCTCGAATTCCAACTCTTCCACCGCCAACTTTTGGGACCCTTACCAACTCCTCGATTGCAAACCCTAATCAAAATTCTAATCGCATCTGCTGGCCTCTGATAATAAAGTATCTAGTAGAATAATAAAGTATTTGCACGTCCTAAATAAGACATAGATTGCTGGAATATAATTTCCTAAACAAAACTATTGACTTTACTAAATAGCTTAAGTAGAATTTAAGAAAATTTCATGCTTCCAAAATAGGTTGATGTACGTCCAAAGTAGGTTAATGCACGTCCAAAAAGGTTGATGCACATCCAAAATATGCTGAACTTCACACATGCATGCTTCTAGAAGATTGCATGTATTATAGGCTTCCAGATTAGCTTCAAACTATCCAAAATAAAATTTGAGAGCAAATAACTTCCTAAATAGCTTCAAGAACGTGCATGGGCTTTATGGACATCCTTGGACTTGCACAAACTTACTCGAAACTTCTTGGCCCATCAGATTCATATCATGGCCCATCAGATTCATATCATCCCCCTCCACTTGAAAAGAATTTATCCTCAAATTCTTGCATACGCCATGCATTCTTGGATGAATAATATTGCTGAAACAATTCTCCAAAGGAATTGATCAACTCCTAATTACCTTGTGTCTCTTCTCATCCCAAAATTAAAATCCAAACTCATCACCGCCATACTCAATGAATGTGCACTTCTTGGACTTGGCATCCAATTTAGTTCTTTTACCTACATCCACAAGAATATATGTAACACAATCAAAGATCCTAAGGTATGAAGGATCAACATTCTTACCACTCCAAGTTTTTTGGGGAATATAATTCTCCAAAGGAGTTGATAGCCCTTGGTTGATAAGAAATACCACCATGTTGACTACATCTACCCAAAACATCTTAGGCAACCCACACTTTAACCACATAGCCCTTGCTCTCTCGTTGAGTATTCGAATCATCCTCTCCATAATACCATTTTGTTGAGGGGTTCCTGCAACTATCTTTTCTATGTGGACTCCATTCCCTGCTCAAAATTCTTTGAATTCTTTGAGCTCATACTCGACACCGTTATCAGATCTCAAGCACTTCACCTTGAGTCATATATCATTCTCTATAAGTGATTTCCACTTCTTAAAGGAATTGAAGGCATCAGACTTTTGTTTCAAGAAGTACACCCATACTTTTCTCATGGAATCATTAATAAAGGTCATGTAATATATTGACCCTCCCAAGGATACAACCGATACTGCCTCCCACAGGTCATTATAGATCAACTCAAGTTTTTGCTCTCTTGGAGCTCTACACCTCTTGAGAAGCTACACCTCTATTACTTCCTGAGCACATAATGCTTGTATAGGCCCGATAACCTCCACAGTCTTCAAGCCCGGTAACCTCCCCCTAGAGCATAACACATTCATCCCTTTCTCACTCATATGGCTAAGATGACTATGCCACAACATCATCTGAGCTTTTTGCAATATTGATGCTTTCTTGAGAGCTCTTTATTGTGTACAAGGTGCCTTTCTTTAACCCTCGAGCTTACACCATAGCCTCTTTGGTTATCTTCTAGGACTTGCAACTAAAGACCATATTATAGCCTTCATCATCTACTTACTCTATAGAGAGTAAATTCTTCTTCAATCAGGGAATATGTCTCACACTCCTTAATATTAGTATATAACCATTAAGCATCTTCATTTGCACATCTCTCATGCCCACAATTTATAACAACTCATCATCTGCTAAATAAACCTTGCCAAACTTCCTTTAGACATACTATTCTATCACATTTATATCACTACACGAGTGGAACGATGTACATGAATTCAAAATCCAAGCCTCTAATAGACTACATACACTAAGAACCAAGGCATCTTTATGGTCTTCTGTTGTTATATTTGTCAATGTATCTTCCCTCTTTGGTACCTTGTAATTGATCGTATAGTATCCATACTTATCACAATTGTAACATTGGACTTTGCCTATGTTCTTCTTCGACTTTCTCGACTTGGACTTAAACCTACCATGATCCTTCTTCTCCTTCTTAGACTTGGAGCTCCCTCTACTACTTGCATTCAAAGGCAAACTCGAGGTTAACTCGGACTCTCTCTTACAAATCTCTTCACTTATAATCAAGTCCCTAACTTATCCAACTTTAGCATAACCTTCCTTGCCGAAGTACTCACCATCGTGATCGTGCATTCTAACTATTGAGTAAGGAACTTAACAAAATAAGAGCTTGTAGTTTATCTTCGAAGGTGATATTCACCAAGCTTAAGGCTGCTATTATAGCATTGAACTTGTTCAAGTGCTTGGCCACTATCGTACCCTCTGCTATTCACAAGTTGAATACTTATGCATCAAGTAGACCTTGTACGTAGCTGACAGCTTCTCATACATATTGGATAAGGTCTTTAACATCTCCTTTATAGACTCTGCCTTCATCATATACAAAGCCATATTCTTGGACAAGGACAAGCATACAACACTCATTACCTTCTTATCTAGGAGCTTTCATTCCTCCTTTATGTTGACCAACTTTTTCTTCTCAAGCGGTAGATGGAAGTCCCTCTCATAGAGGTAGTCTTTAATTTGCATCTCTCAAAATCCATAGTCCATGCTGTCAAACATCTTAATCAGAGACTTTCCCTTATTCATCATCCTAGTTCCCACCAGACCCTAAGCCAAGCTCTGATATCAATTATTGGAGAATTCTATAACTAAATCCCCCTAGAGCACGCTTATGAATGAGCCCAACATAATAACACCCACAAATAATAGAAGTCAAAACAATAATAACCAAGAAAGAGCAAGAGAAGAGACTCGCAATTCGGTAACCTGGTTCGATCCAAGATCTACGTCTGGGGGCGTACTAAGCTAGGAGAGGAGATTCACTAGATGGAGCTTCAAACTCTTTACAATGAAGCTTAAACTCAAATGGAGGCAATAATAACTACACAACAAGAGAAGGTTTACTAGGTATTTATAGAACTAAGCCACACAATAAGGTTTTGGGGCAGTTAAGGGCATTTTTGTCCATGAGAAATCTTCAATTTCTCATACCCCAGCGAGCGTTGATGTCCCAACGGGCGCTGGTCATGTCCCGGACACTTTCTGGAACCCCTCCCCTATCGTCTGCTTGGAGACCAGTATGTGCTGGGAAGCTAGCGAGCGTTGGCCCCCTCTGGTTAGATTTTCAACTTCACTTTTCTCCCTCATACGAGCTCTATTTTTAAAATCGTCGAATTCTGGGTATCCCCAATCGACATATCTACCTTTTGGAGTATCATTAGGCTCCATACCTTAATAATTTCTACATAAAATCATTGATAGGCAATACAAAGTAACTATCATGATTGTGATAACATATTGTTTTGAGTTCTATATTGATTAGAGTGATTTTCGGCGTCGTAAAATACCTCCAACCACCGTCACAATATAGTTTTATGAAGTAGGATATCGTTCCCACGAGGATCGAGTTTGCGCCTTTCTCGGCTTACTAGCTGTTATGACCCTCGCTAGTTTTGCCTTTGTCGTGACCGTTCGGTCCAACCTTTGGTTATTTTGTTTCGATCGGTGTTAGAACCGTTGTGTTGAATACGTCGGCCTTTGGAGGATTAGGCATAACTTTTTGTGTGAACTCCGATTTAGATGATTCTAAGTCGGGTAGGTTCATAACACGTTAGTCTACGACTTTCGTGTTTTGAGTTTTGTAATTTGAACTCCTCGTCTTTGAGTTTTGAGCTAATTTCAGTAGATATTAAGAATGGTAGGCTTAGTTCGTCGACTTTTAGTACAAAAATCGTAACTTTTGCAGACGAACTCCGAATCGAGTGATTCCAAAACGAGAAGATTCGTAACACGTAAGTCTACGACTTTTGTGTTTTGTGTTTTGCGATTTGAGCGATTTTTGGAGACCTGGCGATCGCCAACTTTATTGGCGGCCACTATTTTTGGACAGGGGAAAACGTTGGCGGGCGCCAATTTTCCTTGCGGCCGCCAACTCCTCCGGGAAATTACACATTTTACTTCAAAAACCCATAATTTTCTCATATGACCTCCGATTTAGGTGATTTCTATTCGAGAAAGTTCGTAACATCCAGAACTACAACTTGGTTAAGAAAGTTTTGACATTTGAACATTTATTTGATGGGATCATGGGGAAAATTCTTAGGAGCTCGGTTTTAGGTACGATTTTTATTGGTATTAGGAGATTTTGCCAAATGATGAGCAATGTGACAAATATGGATTAAGGCTTGATTTGAGGATTTATTAGAACTTAAGTAGAGGTTTAGGAGTGTTGGAGAATGACTTGAAAGGTTGAAGACCAAAAATAGGAAAAAATGGCAAGTGGCTTATGGAGGTTATTACCATTTATGGTAAGTTGATGGAAATATCTAAATGGATGACTTAGGTCTTCTCATTTGTGCTTATCCAGCTGAAACAAGAGAGAGAAAGAGAGGAGAAAACATGGAGGAGAGGAGAAGAAGAAAAAGAAAGAAGATCCTTTAATTTGGAGCCTGGTAAGTTGATTTTAGACTTAAGTTTATTGAAAATAAGTGTAGATCTAGTGTTTATCTTGAGTTGGATGTAATCTTGAGTAGATTGAGCAATTTTGTGATTTTTGAATGATTTGAAGTTTAAGGTATGTTGAGGATTGAATAAAGATATAATGATTTAGATGTTGAATTATGCTTTGATGTTGAGATTGGAGGGTTGTTATGTAAATTTTGGTAAACTCTTGGTATGAACTTGATGAAGAGCATGTGTGAAGATTGGGGTTTGGTTGATGATTTGAGGAGGTTTAATGTTGATTTGGACTTTGGTGAGAAGATAAGAAGACTATCATGTATAATTTGGAGACTTTGTGTAGAAATATGATTTTTGGATCTCAAGAGTAGATTTTCCTTATTCTTTGTATTGAGGAATTGATGTTGATTAGAGAGTTGTTTCTATAATTTAGTTGATCATCTTTTGGAGTTCGAACACCAAGGATCGTGAAGTGATGTTCGAAGCTCTTTTGGAGCATTTGGACAATTTGGATTAAGGTAGGGAGATATTATCCCTAACCTCTGTTTTGACTAGCATTATTTGTTATAAACTTGTGATGTTGGTTGATATGATGATTATGTGGTTATATGATGGATTGTGAAAGTGAGTCTTTATTTTGTGTGATTTGGTGATTTTCGGTTATGCATGGTTTTGATAAATATGAGTCTTATGGATTATGAATACATGGTTTTGAACATTATGAATATGTGTATGATATGTGTGAGTCAATTTATGAGATGGTGGACGACGAGGTCTACCTGTGACCAACCGGAGATGTTGGCACATGTACACATGTTTTGGGGATATATTAGATTTGATACGAATATGATATAGCCGATGGAGTTTGATTATGAAAGTGCTATAAGATATGATATTCCAGTGTTGTGAGAAGGAGTGACACATTCTAGACCTATCCAAAGTCCATCCATTTATTTGGCGTTTGTGACTCCAAGTTTGGGTCGAAACGTGTCTATGTGTATGATTTGTGAATATGATATGGCGTTCGCGATACCACATTAGGGTCGTAATGTATTTATGTTTATGATTTGTGAATTCTTCTTTGGTTATGATTGAATTACTTGTGATGTGTTATATGTGAATTTGGTAATACTTGTCCATGCATGAATTTGAGTCTATGCCTGTGGTTGGTTAGTTAATTATAGGTTAGTTTTAATATCTTCTACTAAGTACTTCCAAGTACTTACCCCCTCCTCCACAGGTGATGAAGTATAAGTTCGCTTTGACGTCCGAAGAGTTGTTTGTTCAGTCATTAGAACCCATCATCTTTTTTCGAGTTTCTCGAAGTCTTTGGATGGTTCTCCTTTTGTGATCTTAGCCGTATCGCTCTGTTATATATTTGTAGGACCTTATGTATGAATTTTAGTATCTTGAATAAGAATATTGTAATATATATATGAAATACGCTTCCCCAAATGATTACGCTTCTACACTATGATATTTGTGTGTATGTATGAGGCTGGTTGGGTCGCGGCTCATCGGTTTAGGTGAGCGTGATCCAGTGCCATGTCGGCGATCCGAATTTGGGTCGTGACACTAGCTATGTTTTAGAAACTTGATTTGGACTGAATGGTTTGGTAACTTGACACACAAACATGCACAAAATAACAACACAAGAACAACAATAACACAAATATAAAGAAAAACAACTTAAACTAAAATGATATGATACCAAATATCACTTAAACAAACAAAATGGTTCGAAAGGTTTATTAAGCTCGTGACATGATCTGGGTGTTTCAAGGCAACGAATCTATGCTCTCACACTAGATTAATCTAAATTGATCTTTAGCTAGACTTATGTGCACAAGATGTGCTCTCGCCCACAAAAGTCATATAAATCTAGCTAAACACCAACTATATTTATCACTCTTTTGGATAATCAATCACCAAGTGAAATTCTCATCTCACGAGACAACAGATCAACAAGTTAATTTCTCGATCAAATCTATCTCCTCTCGGTCTCAAGACTCGATTATAATCATAGTTTTAGGTGGCCAGTGTAGACTGAGCATTAAGTCTTTTAACAAGTACACAATCCTTATCATTTTCACCAATCTAAACCATTAGCATGCTTAGGCTTTCAAGGCATCATATCACAACAAACTACTCACACATATTTACGATAAATATAAACAACAACATATATATATTACATGAACAAAAGCAAGAGAAAAGTAAAGAGTTTAAGAGAAAGAAAGTGTTACAAATCCAAGCCTAAGCTTGGTTTTTGCCTTAGCTTTTCTCCTCCTTTCTTCTCCTTCTTTTTCTTCTTTCTTCTCTTCATTTGCTCTCGGCCTCGATCGTCTCTCTTCTTTTTTTTCTTTTTTTTCATTTTTTTCTAATGAGATGGCTGCCTTAGTGAATGACTAACTTAGTCATTCATTCTCACTTATTACACATAACAAATATTAAAACATAAGGAAATGAAATATCCTACTTATTAACTTAACTTTGTCTCTAATTTTCATCAATTTTTCACATAAGTTAAGCTAGTTGTTGGCCAAAATATCCAAGTGTTTGCCACCCATTTTGGCAAGACACACGACTTTCTTGCTCTGGCCACAAAGATGGGGCCCTCCATGCAAGAATTGGCGCCCTCCACCTTGCCTAGTCATGCATATGGTGCCTCCATGCTCATTGTTGCATTGATGTCTTTCTTTCTTACAATTCGGACCACTTAGACTCCAAACCGGAAGATGCCCTTTTGATAGATTGTAGCTAAGGATGTCTTCTTTCAAATGCCGCTAACGGCGCCTCAATTCGACTTTGTATGAGAAAGTTATGATTTTTTAAGTCGGTAAAGGTCAGGACTGGAGTAGGTATAAGGCGCCCTCCATGCAAGATTTGGCGCCCTCCATGGCAAGCCACGGACTTTTTGAGTGGGGCAAGTCCAATGGAGTTAGAAAACTCCATGGGCTTCCTTTTCCTTCATATTGGTTGCCCTCCTTGTATTGGTCTGTCAAAACCATTTTGCTCGCAACCTCGTGGTCTTGCTCGTGCATTCGTAGTCTTGCTTGTGCATTCATAGTCTTGCTTGTGCATTCATAAAATATGGTCCACGAAGCTCCTATAAAATGAGAAAACATAGTAAAAGTACAAGATCATGAGAAAAGAACAAAATGTACAAAACTAAAATTTATACAAAGAAAACATAAGAAAATAATTAGTTACAAAGTTAAAACTATAATAAAATATACATGAATAATGAGTATTTTTGACACTCATTATATATGCCTTCTTTTTTAGAATGGGAATGGAGTTCTTCTGTATACAAGATGCAACTCAGAGTTTAGTTTTTCTTTCCAACAGTTGTATCCTATTATCAAATTGCATTATACCTTCTTTTTGAACTGAAACAGAGCAAGAGATTAGTAAAGTTTGATGAGCTGCAGAGTGATATTGAACTACATTATAACTTCTATCTTAGGTTCCAAACATCAGTAAAAGACTAACACCATATATGTACATCCACAACACTTAAATTGTAATATCTTAATTTCCATTCACAATCATATACCGAAAAAGCAAGGGCATTATACAGCTCATTTGGTGCACCTCCAAGACTAAGCCTTCGCGGAAGGCCGAGACTTCTTGTTGCTTCCTTTCTTCCTTCTCATCATCAGCTTCCCGAACAAACCAAATCCTTGCTTTGTGCTAGTCGCAATAGCTAGAGCCCCAACCAAGGCATCACTTGGTTGAAATATGCATGTGGCGATTGCACGAGGACAAGTCATATTTCAACATATGGTATCGAAAAAGTCAACATTTGAAATCTTTCAATATACTTTTGCAAATGGAAGGAACGAGGCCTAAAATTTCTGAGTACAATATGATAAACTAAATGATTATGACATAGTTTCCATTTTTTCATCTAACATAGGAGAATACGTCATAAAATAAATTATATTATTTGTTTACTTTGACCCACATTTTTTTTGCGTTGAAAAATATCAATAGGTTGACTCTGCTAATAATAAGCAGATTGAAGAGTGAATTATATAATTTAAAAATGTCATAGCTCGTGATTGCTAATGGCTAAACGAGGGCCAAGCACCAAAAAAGTAGTTTTGCCTTTTGGGTCTTACCCATATATAATATCTAACATAATTTAAATTTATCTCCAACAGTAAATGATGAATATAAAAGTTCAAGAAGAATGCTGACGTGGTGGGACAGTGTAATGTCTATGCACGAAAATAAAAGGAAAGAAAATAAAAAAAGATGTTTTAGAACATTTAAAAGTTATGTAGACTGGACATATAAAAGTGGTTTAATGTAAATTATTGACGATAAATGAAAAAAAATTGTAACCATGAACTAAGAGTCACACATATTTTTTACCAGGGATGGCAATTAGATCCGGATCCTAAGGGTCTACCCTATTTTAGACCCAAAGGGTCTAGGATCCGGTCAAAGTCAATGGGTCCTAGATCCGAATCCTGTCAGAATCCTGTTTTTTTACAAAGGATGAGGGTATGGATATGGACTTATAGAATCTTACCCAGATCCTACCCGAATTATATATATATATAATACTCTTTACGCATGATGTAGGGTTTGGATGCGTATATTTTTACTATTATTCATAAACAAATCACCATAGTGGTGACACACTCTTTTGCTTATTTATCTCTTGCTGGTGATATCTATTACTAATTTTTTCTTATGCTATAGCATCGTTGTTAGATTTTTTTTTTGGACTTGATGTAATTTGTTTGTTCTCGTTGAAAGAATTATAACTTGATGAATATGATAGTCTCATCATTATTATGAGTTTTAATTTTAGAATGCATATGAACTTTGATATTGTAGTTTTCATTTTTTTTCAGTAAATAATTTTTATGTACCATAGACCCGTGGGTCGATCCTGATCCTATCCGATATTTTTGGAACCATATCCTGCCCGAATCCTGTATTTAAAAGAGGCTAAAGGCAAGATCTGAATCCACCTTTATAAAAAAAGATAAGGATCTAAGTATTATAAATTCTACCCAAATCCTACCTGTTGTCATTGCTAGTGGTAGAGAAAATGTCCAGCCCATATTCCCTCGGGACAGGTTTGAACCCTTTCTCTTCCAACTCAAAAAGACACATTTTTCATTCATAAATTTATAATAGATAGTCATCCCACTAAATTCTTTTTTCGAGTTAAATAAAATTAATTAAAGAGCTTTAATAAAAAAAAAAGTCATTTTGCGGCGATAGTCATCCCACTAAAATTCTTGTCACTTTGGGGTGCGTATAATACAATTAGTAGGAAGATAAGAGTTTATTTGTTTTTAAGTCGAATACAATATTTTTAAGTTAACAAAATTTGTATAACAATTATTTAATATTCATGCAAAAAAATAAGCGAATTCACAAAGTATAGAAAAAAAAGAAAAGAATATGAAATGTTGTTTGCCACTAAAATATAAATTTACATGAATGAATTACTCGAGTTATGTCCGATTAATTGTATTTTTTATAAGTAAATTTTCCAATTGAATCTTTCGCTTACAAAGCATCTAATATCACATCAGTTTTATTATCCCAAAAAAAATATCACATCAGTTTTATCAACCGAACATATTGCTTATTTTTAATTTAGGCATTAACTCTTTCGGTCACAATAAATTATCCTCCTTAAT
>SOPF01027408.1:9418-36497 GCA_012979155.1 Hypericum perforatum
TTTTTTTTTATTATTTTTCTTGCATTAATCATATGGATTACCTAGGAGGCTAAAATAGAAAAAAAGTGCAAAAACAAAAAAGAAGTGTAGAATGTTATCATGTTTGACTCCCTAATTTGTTCTTAACTATTGTAGGATCCAGAGACGGGTAATTGGTGGTTCAAGTTTGATGATACAAGAGTTGGATATTGGCCAAACGAATTATTTACTCATTTAAAGCGAGGAGCCGCTAGCATTGAATTTGGTGGAATTGTTGTTGCACCTCAAGGAGAATCTAGCCCACCAATGGGGAGAGGCACATTTCCTAGTGGAAATGCATCACTTTTTGGCTCCATTAAAACTATTCAGTCAAATTATGATACCGTAAATGCATCACTTGTTTGCTCCATTAAAACTATTGAGTCAAATTATGAGACTGTTGATTTCGATTATTCAAACTCAGCAACATTTGTTGATAGTCCAAATTGCTACGGGTTACGCCATTGGACGCGCCACCCAACACTGGGAGAGATGTTTACTTACGGTGGCCCAGGCGGACAAAATTGTGGCTTTTAAATAGTATTTTAGTATTTTCGTGACAACTATCTGATATTAATAAAAGTTATGCCTATTATAAAAGGAAGCATATATATTCTTGACTACCGATTTGTTAGCTTGAGCATGGTCTTTTTTATTTAGGGTGTGCATGCTGCTGCTGTTGTTACTTTTTCTTTTATTTTTATTTATAAAATTCTACATTTATTGAAAAGCAAGTACATTCTTTGACAAAATAGCGAGCTTATATGAAGTAACAGAAAAGAAAATTTATTGGTACATCAACATATCTTTGCACAGGAAAAGAAATCGACAAACGAGATTTTACCTAGAGATGAAAATATCTTTGCACAGGAAAAATCACTTCTAAAAAATTCAACACGATTTTTTTTTCAATTGTGAAACACAATCGATATTAATATCAATATTCTATATCGAGTACATAATCTATGAGCTAACCAACCGCTTATCAATATTTTAGAAGCATAAATAGCTAAAACACCTACATAAGACGTAAAAAATAAACAAAGGTATCGGATAACCAAACAGAAAATTGGGCAAATTCAAGGATATTTTTTTGCACTCGAGATTTGCGCATGGTTCTCCAAAACATTATGGCATAGTTTGGTACTAGTTTGGATTGTCCTGGGTGGAGGTGGAGGTTTTTTCTGGGATTCACTGTTCGGTGGGCTTCGACCTCTTTAGGGCAGCTACGGGAAGTTTTATATGGCAATTATATTATTGGCTAATTGTCGTGGAAACAATTATCTTTCGCTTAGTTTTGTCTTGGTCGGCCTCTTTCTCAGTTCTATATGAGGCAAGTTGTAAAGATATCCGTGATCTTCTCTCTGTTTTCGTGTCAGGACTTGTCATTCTTTTGTGTTCTTGTACATAAAACCAAGATTAGTAGGATTCTACTTAAAGAAAATGATCAAAATACTAGATAGATATTCAACAAACATAAATATCGTCATACCACAAAAAAACATAAATACAAACTACCCTTTCCGTTAAATTATAGGAAAAGTACAATTTTAGTACAATTTTAGGGTGATCATAAATTATAGGAAAAAGTACAATTTTAGTACCTATGGTTTCACGGTTTTTGACATATAATTCTTCGTTTAAAAACAACCAAATGAGTCCTAATGTTAGCATCAAAGTTTCACTTTAAGCTCCGGGGCTTTCCGAATCTAAAATTCACTCGGAACCTAATCTTTTTACATTTTGGATTGGGTGCAACTATAACCGCACTTCTTCTTTCTCCCCTTCCACACTCTCTTTCTTTTCCCCTCCAACAAACAAACCCTAATTTCGTTGGGTCTCCATTAATTTCATCTTGCTTTAGTTTCTTGTTCTCAGCTTTATAGGGCATTGAAGCCCACCACCCCACAACTCTTTACTATTTCCATCAGCACCCAGTTTCCGTTCGTCACAAAATACAAATCTCTCTTCTATCTCTCTCTCTAGTTTCATGCCAATTTGTGACATTTTTTTTTCCTTCGCATCTTCTATAATTGTAGCTGTACAGGTGGATCAATTCTTATATCTCATGCATAATCATGTAGTTTTGCTGGGTTAGAATAGATTATAATACTTAATATCGTCCAATAAAATGAATATTATTTGATTACCAATATATGCATATCTTAGTTACGATATGATATGCCTGGCTCCCTGTATGCCATTTGTAGAGCTTCACCGAACCACCGGCGGCCTCTGTAGATGGCGTATGAGGAGCCATGCATATTTGTATTAATAGTTGATGGATAAACGTTGTTTATGTGACATTTAGTAAGTGTATGCTTTTCCTTACCAAAAAAAGTAAGTGTGTTCTTTTTTATTGCAGTTTTAATTTCTGGCTGACTAATTCTAATCCAAATCGAGTGTGAAACGCATTGAAACTTTTTTAACGGTTTTATTTCTTATACACCTCTTTCCTTTATTCTTCTTTGATTTCAGGTACTCAAAAATTTCAACCTTCCAAGGGTCTAGTACCGTGGTTTATGCACAACTTCAGGTTCACTTCTCTAGTGAAAAAATCAAGTAAGGTATTCTTTTTTCCATGTTCATTGTACTCTTTCTCTTTTTCACCGAAAAGAAGCTCTTTTTAGATGATATTAACATGTTTTTAAAATGTAATTTAAATTTTCTTAAGAGGAATTTTTTTTCTAAGTTTTTCTTTTTAAGTTTGACACATTTTTCAAAATGATATTTAAATATTCTTATATTCCAATTGTTGCGTTCTTTTTAGTAGGGGTGAGTTTGGTGCGGTGTGGTGCGGTTTGGGCGAAAACTGACACCACACCGCAACTTTTTTTTTGGAAAAAATTAAACCGCGCGGTTTGCGGTTTTTGCGAAAAACCGCGCGGTGCAGCTTGTGCGGTGTCGGGGTGGTGCGGTGCGGGATGCGGTGTGGCATGCGGTTTGGGCCCAGCCCATTTTAACGGGCCCAAATCGATAAAAATAATATATAAATTTGAATTAAATTCGAAAAAAATTGCAAAAATTACAAAAAATACAAAAAATAGGTGGCCAATAAAAAATATGTTCATGAAGAGTAATTTTTTAAAGATATATTATATAAAATATGTATATATGCATATATACATATATATATACATTTCAAAAAAAATATACATATATATGGTGCGGGGCGGGGTGGTTTTTCGCGCGGTTTGGTGCGAAAAACCGCACACCGCACCGCTTTATGCGGTGTGGTGCGGTGTGATGCGTTTTTTCCTCCGAAACTGCACGGTTTGTTGAATGTGCGGTGTGGGGCGGTGCAGGGTGGTGCGGTGTGCGGTTTCCGCGGTTTTTTGCTCACTCCTACTTTTTAGATCGAAATGATACAGCGGCCAACGGCATAATAGTTTTCTTGTCAAGCATCAAAAGAACAACATAAGAGTTTGCATGCTTTGTCTCTGGGGTTGGCTTGTCTACGGAACATTTCCTATTACCACTGTCTTATGGGTTACATCATTGATTACCTTGTCCTCGGAACCATATGCCTCAGATACTTGACCAAAATTATGTTACTGAATCTTGAACTTCGGGTCAAATAATTTATACAATATACGTAGACTGTTTTGTTGGTCTGGACTGTGTAGTTGAAATGATATTATAATATTTTCTTAAGGAAATTGTATATTTTACTGTATTAAATTAGCATAATAGTTTTGTGATTTCCAATTACGTAATTCTGGTATATTTATATTTATTGCGCCATAATTTTTCTAACAATAACTCACGAGGAATACATTTTATGTCATGAGGAATATATAATGGAGATGCTTCAGATAAATATTGTTATCGTAGAGAAAAAATACTTACAGATGATGGACTGTGTTATTATGTGCAGTCTTGATCTAAAGTACGTATTGTGCTTCAAAAAAACATGACTTGTTCGTTCTATAAGCAGGCAAAGGATCACATCTGGTAGTCAGATACCAGATTTCGATAAATTTTAAAGTAATTTTGATCTAATAGAAGATATATGCAAGATACAAGTCCATAGTTTCCATGGTAGTTAACATTTTTTTAATCTCTGACATTCGGATTTAAATATTGTCAGTCTAGTCTTAGAAATCGGCCACTTGCACCTGGCTGAGTTTTCCTCTTTGACAAAAGTAGTTGGACATGTTTAGACCAATATAAGCTTTTTATTTTGACCTACGACCCATAGGCAATAAACACCAGGGAGCTAAAAATAGAACCCAACTTCTCATTGTTAGCTCTTCTAGTGGAACCTTATTTAGTTATTTTGTCATAAATGGATAAAGCCAGAGTGTAACCCAATAATTATTTCAAAAGCATGTCTATCTTAAAACCAATTTAGTGGGATCGCAATAAGTAGCATGTCTGCCACATTCCTGAGAACAGCAAGTTCCCAACCATCTCTTTTATATTTATTTTTTAAAAAAATCCAATAAATTGTTTTGGAAGATTAATTAAAGGTGCAAAGATAACACGAACAAACTCTTATTGTAGCCATTTAACAAAAATCACATCATCAAACCGCGTAAGGAATTAATAAAATCTCTATCTACTTTAAGAAAAAAACTGAAAGCACATAAACCTGATAAATCCTTGACCCAGCTAAAACACCATGACAAATTACCTTTATTGAAAAACTAAGAAAATCATAGAGCTGGCCCTAGCTATAGGTAAGTTTGATCGTCTCTGTTCCCGAAGAGATGCCCAAGGCTAGGTACTAACTAGAAGAGTACAAAGCTATACACCGGAACGAATAATGCAAGCACAATTCAGAGTGTCCGATCGCGAGTATAATGTAAGAACTCACAGCGCTATGTATAGTCCAATTTTTTTCGTACACCTATAGCTCACATCACCTGCATGTATGTCCCCTTGCTTGCTTCTTATTGGTAGTACCAAGACACAAATCCATTCGCTTTAGGTTTCAATTTAATTGTATCTTCATACAAACGTATGGGCATCATCATGGCACATACGTTATTTGAATACAAGGTTAAGACTTACAAAAACACTTGCCGACTAATTTGTCAGGGACTCAAGAAAAAGTTAAGTGTTAGAAATAAGTTGATGGGTTGTTTAAAATGCAAAGATAGTGTTCAATATGGTTGAAATGTGATGATTAGTGAACTGACAAATTTAGATTGGATTGGATAATATTTTTTAAGATGACAAAATACTTTCAAACTCCTAGTTAAAATAGAGAAAACAGTTGACAATTATTATATCTAGGCACAGTAAGTGGAATATATCTGGCCATAGTACGTGGAATAATCATGGTTATCAATTAACTTTCACTTGCTTTGCCCTTTCTCCCTTCATCACTTTCTCTTTTCTTTTTGATTGGCCAATAAGGAATATGACATACGGTCAAAGAAAATCAAAAGGACATCTTGGCCAGTCAAACCTAATGAGACCACAAGCAGGTTAGGGGAGTTCTCCAGAAATCAATTATGGTTGGATTTTGGAGATGAATACTCATAAAGAAAACACAATATCATTAATGACCCATCTATTCCTTTTGTTTTTCTTATTGTGCACATATTCTTAGCTAGGCTTCTCATCTACTTAGAACATTCTCCTGCATTGATCAGGAAATAAATGGTGAAAAAATCAAGGAGAAAAAAAATAAAAATAAAGATTTAAATGGTGTGTAATCAGGGGGGAACCCACATCTTTGTCAATGTAGATGTACCCTGAGAAAGTACTCCACACATATTTATGTCGACCTTTTTGTGGATGGAGAGAAATATGGTAACAATGCCATTGTGTATTCGACACATAATTTGTTCCTTCGTGCACACAGGATGATAGTTAAGGTACATAAATATGAACGAAAATGGTTGAGTGATAAATGATATCGGTACATTTAAGAGAAAATATCAATTCGTATTTTAAAATACTATATATAAGAGAAATTAAAAACCAACAATGTTAGATTAGGTAAAACAAGTACATGATCATGGTAGAAAATTTCATGCATGGAAAACTTCAAGTTGTTTTCTTTTGCCTATCTTTGTAATGAGAGTTTATATTAATATTCACTGATATAATATGCACAATATTTATTTAATGGATGCGTAAGTCATCCCGGTGAGGTTCATATGCTGTTCATTACCTGAGAGGTTCCTTCGGTTAGATACTAAAGGCAAGCCAGAAGCAAAGCCCGTCAAGGGTACTATAGCTTGTGGTGCTACGAAAGACGAATTGGTCAAGTTGCAACTACGGTACAGGTAAACACAACTTTGACCTTTAGATCTCTACCCGTCTCTCAAAATGTGGTATAATTACTTAGTTTGCATCTTTGTTCTATTTTTGTGTCATGATGTTTGACTGGTCAATAGTTATGTGCACACCACAAAACACATCATAGTGTATACTTTTGTAATTTATGGCTATCCTGACTTGTAGATCCATTCACAAAACATGTTCTCGAGGCATCTATTCTGGTTCCATTGGATTCTTTTCTCGTAACCAAACGTTTGATCTAAATATTGTCATATGGTTAGGCATCTATTGGAGCATGAGGGACAATTGTTGCAATTCTATCATGCTTTAGTTTTTCTTCATAGTTTTGGCTTCCCATAAGCACACACAGCTGGCAGGAACTGAAGGTTGAAATAAATAAATAAATAGGATGGGTATTGATGAGAATGAGGGTTGAAGCTTTGTTCATAGATTATTATTTTTTTGATACATTTCATTTTTTCCCTCATTTCTTTCCGTCATTTAAAAAGCAAACTAATTTTGATAATAGTATGCATTTCTAGCACTTTAAGGTGATGGCCGAGTGTTAGTCATGCATTGAGCTTTCTACTGCTGAGGAATTTGGTCAATTTGGCACGTGCGGAAGTTTTGGTTTTGACTTAATTTGTGCGGATTAAATAGTTGTTAGAATTTTGAAGAATTTTGCTACTTTAGAAAATCTATCCGATTTTAACCCAAGTTAGTGTGTTTACGGAGTTGACCTAGTCAACTGGTACGTTATAATGGCTAAATGAAATCTTTGTTTGAAGGGTAACCAATGAAATCTTAGTTGAGAGGCTCAATTATGACCCTACCTACCATATCAAAACCAAACATATTGAAGTCCTCCTCAGCCACCAACCCACTATTCTATATCAAAGAAGTAGATAGGATATATCAAGAAGTATATAATTTGCTTGATTTCCTTTGTAAAGGCCTATGTTGCATCCTGAAGGACTATTCCGATTATTTGTACCAAACAATTTGCAATTTTGGTGTTTTCTTAATGGTAATAAATGTCAGAAAATTTAAAAAAGGAAATCACATTGTGAACAAAATTGAAGCAACATCCAGAAAAAAAAATTAATAAATCACGAAGAGGGATGGATATGAAAATGGAGTAAAGTTGGACGTAAAGGAGACTTTAGCAGGATAGAAAAGAACACTGGACTACAAAAATATATTATAGAAGTTGCGACAAAATTAATTAGATATTTACGTTACTAATACAAATAATAAAAACAATAGACGAGTCAAATACCCAAAAGAGGAGTTTTTTTCTGACCCTTGATTATAATTTTCTGGTCGACGTATCCATTGGTGGTAGGTGAGCCTTCGACTTTATGCCGCAGCCAGAGCCGAACTCCCAACATCCCAACCACCTCCACAAGGCTTTGACATAGCAACCAACCCTCCCCGAAAATCCCATTCTAGTTTTTTTTTAAAGGAAAAACGAACTAGAATATATATCAAATGGGACAAGCAGCCTCAAGAAGATAAGCAAGTTCGGAGGGATGACAGACCATCCAATCCGGCAAAAGCATAAGTTTAGTCATATGGCGATAAAACCAATCCGCAGGCAAATTATGAAGTCTAAGAATGAACGCAATCGAGCACAAAGAAGCAAGAGCAACATCGCGTCTAATTCCTATCACTAGATGTTCAACATCTCAATCTAAAGCAGCAAGAGGATCGTTAAAATCCCATTCTAGTTAAAAAAAAATTATTACGAGATTAAAATTAAAATTAATCAATTTAAAATATGTTAAATTATTATTTCAATAAATAAAGGTTATATTTTTAACACGTTATTTGTTGGAGTCTCACCAACCCAGCCCACCCACCCACCCTTAAAAAACGAAACCAATAAAAACCGCCAACCACCATTTCAACATTTCGAAACCTTCCCTTTTTTTCGTTCCTCTTCGGTCTACTCCCAATTCTATTATATATATAATTAACACAATTTAATTTATATTTATCGAAAAAAGCTCGGAAGAAGAGAAGAGAGAAGAGATGGTTGCTCCTTCTAGCTTGGTGCCCAAGCCATTCCTCGGCTACCGGACGACCGGTCACCCTTCCTCCGACCTCATCAAACCCTCCGTCTCCGTCGTCTCCATCTCCCCAAACCCTAGGAGGCTCCTCCTCCGTAAGTTTCCCCGTTATCTCTCCCTTGCTTTAGACTCGTTCTAGTTGACTCACTTGAGTCGGTTTGCATCTGTTTTCGGATAGAGGTTCGAGCGACGGCGGGGAGCTCGTTCGGCAACTTCTTCAGAGTGACGACCTTCGGCGAGTCCCACGGTGGTGGCGTCGGATGCATCATCGACGGATGTCCCCCGCGTATCCCGCTCTCTGAGGCCGATCTCCAGTTCGACCTCGATAGGAGGTGCGTTTTTGCTGTCTCTATATGGTTTAGGGTTTCCGATTAGCTTGGAAGATGTTGGGATTCGTAATGTGTTGGGGTTTTTGATTGATCACAGGAGGCCTGGTCAGAGCCGGATTACTACGCCTAGGAAGGAGACCGATACTTGTAGGATCGACTCTGGCGTATCTGAAGGTCGTTCGATCCTTCTTTTTCGAAGTTTGTGTTGTTAAATTGGATGTGGTTTCAAGATTGTGGACTGACGGTTGCTTACTTGCAGGAGTCACTACCGGGACGCCTATCCACGTGTTTGTACCGAATACTGATCAAAGAGGACATGTGAGTTTCAAAGTTCTTTGCTCTAGTGATGGTTGACTCAGTGAGCGTTGATTGTTTAGGAATTAGGATGGGTCAGAATGTGCATTGTTCCGTTTAAAGTTAGTTTGAGAGGCACAACTGTATTTCTGTTATTACTAGTTAACTTTACCTCTTTAAGGATTAAGACTAGGGTCTTCGGTGCTAATGTGGGTTGAAATGGTGGCAAATGTGGTAATAAAGAACTTTTGAGAATTGCTGTAGAGTAGATGGAGAACTTTCCACATTCACGGATGATTCTGTGACTTAGTATCTGAGTTGGAGAGGATGCTACTTTTGAAGCTTTTTTTCCCCTAACTCTTGCTTCAAGTAATTAGCTAATTGTGTGCTAGCAAGCTTATGCAAGGCAGAGCTTTTTGTGCAATAGGAGGATTGTGATTTATGATTTATTATTTCTGGAGTGCTAAGGAAATTCTTTTTTTTTTCTTCTGGTTTGTTCAGGATTATAGTGAAATGTCAAAAGCTTATCGGCCTTCTCATGCTGATGCAACTTATGACATGAAATATGGTGTCAGATCAGTGCAGGTAATGCGTTCAATGTTCTGTTAAAAAGCTTCTGGTGTTTGATCACGTAGATGTCAGGATGTGGATTTGTATTGTTAATGCTGCTGGTACAATTGTAGGGTGGAGGTAGGTCTTCCGCGAGAGAAACCATAGGAAGAGTTGCTGCTGGTGCTGTTGCAAAGAAGATACTCAAGCTGTACTCAGACACCGAGGTTGGTAATCTTTGTTCTTATTTCACTTCAAATGTTTTCTCATCTACTTTTATCAGTAATGACAACCAAAGTTCAAGTATATCAAATTCTGCTGCTATTTGTCACTAAATCGGATGAGAACCTAACTAAAGACATGCAGAAGAAACATCCTTCTGTTTCTCCTGGAAGTTTGGTCTTGGTTTCTTCGCGAGGTTCAACATTTAGTTTCAGCAAACTAGATGAATACTACTGAATCAAAATCTTTTTTTCTGGTGTAGAGCAGAAAACTGCAGCAATGGTGTAGATGTTATATGATCTATACTTAGCTTATCGAATCAAGTTTATGGACAAAGCTGGTTTTGCATGTCATTTAGCGTGTTGAAAGCATTGCATTTTCTCCTGTTAACTTTTTTTAGAATCAGCTTATGTTTACAGCTACCCTTATTCTTTCATTGCAATCTCGTATAGAGCCTGAAAACTTCGCTAGCATACTGTGTTCGGTTTCATATTCTTGATTCTATTGAAAATCAGAATCATTCTTCATTGATTTTTACTTCAATTTTCCTTTCAGGTTCTCGCTTATGTTTCTCAAGTCCACAAGGTTGTTGTTCCTGAGGATGCCATTGATCCATACACTTTGACACTTGATCAGGTAGGACTCTTTTGGGAATTTGTAGGGGTTCCAAGTTCCAGTGAAACATAATAATGCCAGTTTTGAATGATGAGCTGGAGACAAGATGTGAACTGCGGATATATAGTCTTTTTTTTTTAGTCAGCTTGTATTTGCATGAAAAAGCTCAGATGTTTGAATATGTTTCTGTTTTAGTTTGCCTCCAATAATCTGCATATTTGAAGCTTCCAATAATCTGCATCAAACTGCTGAGTATGTTTCACCAAAATGTAACAGATAGAGAGCAACATAGTCAGATGCCCGGATCCTGAATATGCAGAGAAATTAATTGCGGCAATTGATGCTGTCCGCACGAAAGGTGATTCTGTTGGTGGTGTCGTGACATGCATTGTCAGGAATTGCCCTACTGTAAGCAACCCTGAACCGCGACTCCTGTCTCTGTTTATGTGCATGTGTCTGATGCATTAGATATTGATGCTTGCACGAGTTGACTTTGGCTGTTCAGGGATCTCGAAGCTTCCTAAGTTCTGATCCTTCACTTATCTTCTGAATTTTTTCTGCAGATTCTCCACATTTTCATTTCTTAATTCTGATCTATCGCTTATGTTGCTTTGGTAAACCTTGTGACATTATTGAATTTATTAATGTATTGCAGGGACTTGGTTCTCCAGTCTTTGGAAAGCTTGAAGCTGAGCTGGCTAGAGCTGCTTTGTCAATTCCTGCAACCAAAGGCTTCGAGATTGGTAGTGGGTTTCAAGGTGCATATCTTGTCGATCGTCCATAGTGCTCACAATCACATTCAAGAATTATGACATAGAATGATAATTACTTCTGATTCTTTTTCCGTAAAAGCTGAAGCCATTTATTGAAGTTCAGTTTTGTAGAAATAACGGAGAAATTATTCAAAATGATGACATCACTGCAGGTACTTTTCTGACTGGAAGTGAGCACAATGATGAATTCTACGTCGATGAGGGAAGAATCAGGACTAGAACAAATCGCTCTGGTGGTATACAGGTCTGTACGACGAAACTCACTTTTCCGTTGTGGTTTCACTCCTAAACTTATAAGACTGAGCATGCTAACTTTTGTTGGATTGCTGGTGGTTGAAATTTCCAATATTGGTGGGCAGGGAGGGATATCCAACGGTGAAATCATAAACATGAGGATAGCTTTCAAGCCAACATCTACAATCACGGTGAGTTCATTATATTTTTTCCCTCTTCATGACTATTAGAGTCACCCAAATGTATTTTCATGTGATGCTAGCTACCAGAACCAAAGAGGTATGATGCTTAATTTTGGCAAAGAGAAGTTCTGTAATTAATTTGTAGACATGGTGAAAATGAGAGGTGTTTCTGGTTGTTTGGGTTACTTTGACTTAAACATGTAATCAGAAATAGAACACGTATAAGTTGGAAAAGAAATCGAACTCAATGATCAGAACTCAATTCAGTTTGTTTCACTGTCTTCTGTTTGGCGTTCCAGTATCCTGTTTCTTGATGGCAACATAACATGTCGGGTGATTAAGTGTTGCCAACATTTGCCTATTAATGAACTTTGTTGACATGACTCATTGGGTATACGATCATCGTTCGTCATTGTTTGCCTTGGTCAGCTACGTGGCACGGTTGTTGGACAATAAGTAGACTGAAAATTTGTTTTGATTTGTTATTTTTATTGGTTTTTATCTGTTACCAATAGACCACATTTCAGTAAATGGGATTTCTTATTCTTATTCTCATTCATATACCCATTCTGACGGTCGATCCCATAATTAGAAATTTGATTTTGCATATCCTTGCTTGGGCGGAGTTTAATTGCACGTGATACTTCGGCAATGCTAAACTGCTTTCCTTTTCCGGTTTTCTCTGCTAGGCTTGAACAACAACTAAGTTCACTGCTAATCTTCAAACTTGACTGATTCTCATCCTTACTATATTCACGCTGCACTGTTTCAGAAAAAGCAAAACACTGTGACTCGCGATAGAAAGGACACTGTGCTAATAGCTCGTGGCCGGCATGATCCATGTGTTGTACCTCGAGGTACTTGCACCATTTCACGTTTCTAGTTTTAGTTTTGCAGTCTCTTACTTAAACATGCTATTCTCAATCTCCACGAGGTTGCTTTTATATTATTCATGGCTTCCAAGTAACCTTCAACTCTCTTCCCTTAGTAGGCATGATCCTTAATAAGTGGAACGTCGTACTTCTTTTTATACAATTGATTCTTTAACGGGTTGGTGTCTCGGCCCGGTTGGATGTGCAGCTGTTCCTATGATAGAAGCGATGGTCGCCTTGGTTCTCCTCGATCAGTTGATGGCACAACACGCGCAGTGCAATCTACTTCCCTTGAACCACCCGGAGCTGCAATCTCCTCTACAAATTCCGGATGATGAACCAGCCACTGTATCCCTGTAAGAAGAGCTCACCGAAACGGCTGTAACATATTCTTTGTTGCACACTACTATGATTTCCTTTCACAAGACAGGCGCCAAAGTTTTCTATCTAGCGCGGTAGCAATCTGTTAAATTATTACCGTTCTTGATAAGGTAAGGACATTATTGTCTCTGATGATGAATAAGAACTGCTGTTTCAGGCATGTGTAGAGCGGCTGTATTACAAAGTTCCTCCTAAAAGATTTAGTAATGTTCAGCTCATATAATGTACCTTAAACTTGTAAGCCTTTATCAAGCTAAAATGCTTTTATTTCAAGTTCGATCAATGTTTGAATTTTGATAGATAAGCAACAATTGTTTTTTGGAATTGGTTAGTGTAATTCATGGAAAGCCCTTAAAAATTCAAGGGCGAAATTGAACAGCCTGTTTGTTACCCTTTCTTTTTACATTCCTGGACACAATGAACTAGTGTCGTCAATTTTGGTTGAGATTTGGACAATCAATCAGCACATGTTATTTTGAGTCATTTAGACATCTGCAGATTTGCATCCTCCAGACCAAGCATATCATATGACAAAGAATATTAGGATAATTGTACATTAGATGGGCAAATATTTTTATGGTTCACTCTAAAAAGTTATTTAATTTATTGAACTTAGCAACATAACCAAGCAATACAAAACAAAGTTTCTCTCACACAACAGGCTTAATTTCATGTTCCTCTGGCCAACCCCAACATCTCGCAAATGGCGGCAGTTCAATGGGTCTAATGACGAGAGCTCCTCACGTCTAGTTCTTCACAGTCGTCACATGTTTCAGAAGCATTTGTACGACGTCGTAGGAAATTCTGGAGGAATCAATTTTCAAGTGACCAATCTTTTCATCTGTTTCGAGCTCAAGTCGCTTCACATTGGCACCAGAGTCTCCGCTACTCTGTTTAATATTATTCACGTCAGTTCCAAAATGAGAAAATTTCAAGACAAATTGCAAAAGCATGCGATCCCAAGTTTTCTTATATTTTCATTTGGTAGACATTTTCGGAAGAAGTAACGTCGAAGAGAGAGATACAGCATGCTACAATTTTACTCCTTTGTGCACATTAATAAGTTAAATTATGCAAAATTCTGTGTAGTCCATTCCTCAGAAGTAAGGTTAATCCAGCAGCTGATGGAAGTTAAATCGACAGATGATTTCCACTAGTTCTATGGAATACTGACCTCTGCAAGTTTCCTCTGAAACTCAGCCTCCATTTGAGCACGGAAGTCAGCTACTTCCTTATCAGCCTCTTCTTTGGCTTGCTTCAATCTTGACAATTTTGCTGCAAGAGAGGAGCACAAGAGATTAGCCACCAAGCAAAAGAGACAACTAATACTGCTACTTCACATAACTTCCCTAAACGGCTACAGGGAAAATTATGAAACTTATGATCAGGACCAAAGTAAATGTCTATGGACAACACAAAGTAACGAGGATATATGCTTCTTAGTTTATAACCCAAGTAGTTTATGGTTAAAATTTTTGATTCTGATGCTGACTTGAGTTGATTTCCAGAAAGAATAATGTAGCTTTGTGATCAGTAAATGCGCATCTCAGTTTAGAAGGATTACGTGGTTCATGGTTAACAGTTATGATTACAATGCTCACTCATAACGATCAGCACTTAAACAAATTCTACGTTATGCCAAATTTTATGCACTTTCCTCTGAAAAAAAAGTAGAGCAATAGTCTTCAACAAATCCACAAAACATGAGAAACCAGAATAATGCACATAAAAACTTCCGTCATTGAGACAATCAGCTGAACAAGAGGATAAAGATAACAGCCCTACAAACTCCCAAAGCTACAAACTGATAAAAGACTTAACACAGGCTGATTGAAACAGAAGTGCTCACAGTTCCTAGCCGAATTGACAATATTTTGAGCCTCTTGTTCAGCAGCTAGAAGCTGTTGAATTCCTCCAGTCCTATTGGCATCCATTGTTCCCGAAACCTGATGGCAAAGAGAAAAGTGGATGGATTAGACGATCGCACGTAGGACTCGCAAAACAAATCCTTTGATCCGTGACGTTCTTTATGCACAATTAAGCACAAAATGAACAGAGAACTCATCAGCAGCAGAATGATCAAATCGCAGAACCAAGGAACCCCCAAAAATATTGCACGGAAAGTAAATTCTTCGGCGAAGAACTCAATCGAAAATAGATTCCGATTTACGAGATGAACCAAGAAAGAATCCATATTCACATTATTTATCTAAAATCCAAACTGATGTCAACCCTACAGCATACCCATTGCTAAAGCTAATCCTAATCCCAATCTTTAGATAGAACAAAAAAAAAAACAGTTCATGGAATTAGAAAAGTAAAGACTACAAAGTTTCAAACTTTTGAATCATATCAACAAAAAGGAAAGCTACCCACATCGATAGATTCGGATCTGAACAAAAGAGTGAGGAGGAAAATTCATAAGATCGATCGAAGATCAAAGGCACAAACTTTATCGCGGGGAAGAAATACCTGGTTTTGGACTCCGTGTGACCCACGAAGGCACTGTTTAGTGTACAGAGAGATCTAAAGCAACACAATTAAGGACGGGAAGCTGCTTTTGACTGACTGGTCTTAGAATTATTTGAGGATGTTGCGGTTTCTGGATTTGTCCTAAGGGGGGAATGGATGGATGTCTCTGGTGTAACTAGTTTTCAATAAAAATATTTTTGATATATTTTTGCGTAAGATATGAAATGTAGGATTAAACATCAAATGTTACTTGAGGTAAAAAAAATGTCAACCCAAATCTTTTACTGAACATTGATTTATTGAACACTTCGCATCACTCCCTTAACAAACTAAACTGACAAAAAAAATTGTCAAAATGCAAAATTGCACAAACCAAGATCGCAAAAGGGAGCAAATCTGATTTTAGACCGAGACGACATGGGCAGTTTTATGGTCGGTGTCATTTTTTGTAAAATTATGACACCCTAAAACCAACACATAATCTACAATGACTCTTAAGTCTTATCTATATTATGTAAACAATAATTGATCACTTTGACCGAAATCTGAATATGTCCTATGCATGTGAGAGTGTTCTTTACGCTTATTTTGGGTCCTGTGGAGCACACAGACTGAGGTTGTTTTAGATATTCTAAGTGACTCAAAGTTGCGCCAACACTTAAGAGAGATTAGAGCTTCGCCATAATTTTCAAATAAACAACAAAGCTGAGGATATATTTTTAAATACATTAGTTTTGTTTTACTCACAAATATGGTTAGAATAAGCAACATTTTGTGTGTAATAACACCTGGTAACAATTTAAATGACTGGTTTCTAGGGTATGACATACGTATCAAGGCACTTTCTTGCATGATGTAGAAAGAAACAAGGAAAAACGCGAAAGTGACTTGCATGTATTTGCAATATAATCCTCTCATTTCATCATCATCATCATCATCATCATTATCATTACATATACATTAATCCCAATCAAAGTTCCCGAACATGCTATATGGCTTTCGTTCGTTCACAAGTTTGGAAATTTCTTCCTTTGCATTATTAAGTTCTTTAATAAGGTCACTCTTTTCATCCATCCACTTTTGTTTTTCTTCTTCCAGATTGGCGATAACTTCCTTTATTTCATCTGCATCAACCTACCAATGAAAAACCATTATAACAATGAGAATCGATGGCAAGTGAGGTACCAATCAAGGAAAACATTTTCCAGTCGATAAGACAAAATTGGGTAAGAAAAGCATGTATCATCATTATGATCTAGCAACTTGACGTTCACCTAATAAGTAATGTCCACATTCTGAGACATAAAGTTAACAAAATCACCACCGCATGTATGGTCTGACGGCAAAGGGGGTCAGTCCTTAAGCATGAGGTGGGAGGTTCGAATCTGCAAACCCCTCCAGAACCGGAATTGTGGAAACAATTACCCCACAATTTTATTCCACCAAAAAAAAAGTTAACAAAATCTAACACAAGGAAAGAAAAAAGAAATATCAATTCCAGTTGAAAAAATCTTGAGCAAATGTGATATTCCTCTTCCAAATTACATCAAACTACATATATGGTGTATATATGTAGATTATATAAGTAATTGTTTACTCTCATTTATTGGTGAACCAAGACTAAAAGAAAATAAAGTTAAAAAGTAGAGTCAGGTATCGTAGGTACCTTGTTCTTGCTTAATGTCTGATCTCCAAGATTTGGGTCATCAACATTTCGCTTTAGCAATTCCCACCTCGAAGAAAACAAGGACACATGGTTTGCACTTATGACAATGGCAATGAACCCACATATGAAAAGTGTGTCCATTGAAATGGGATCTTTAAGGAACACTTGTACAAGAACACCAATACAACCTACGTAGCTCGCCCAAATCGCAGCAACCTTTGCCTTTCTTGTCTCAAAATCTTCTGACATGTTAGCATTTTGATCGTTACACAGTTTATCTACCATAACCGCAAGACCGCTGCCTAATCGCTCCCCAATTACCTTAAATGTGCACACCGTTGCCGTAATCGACGTGCTTCCACTATTGTTCTTATAATCTAGACCGAAATAAATGATTGCTCCTAGAAAAAGTAGAATCACCCCTGTGAAGGAGAAGACTTGTTGAAGGATAAGAAGAACTGTGTACAGAAGGAGACAAAGTCCAAGCAAAATAGTTATTTCCAATGAGAGGAAAATGGCCTCCCTGTATATTTGAGGTGTCCTCTGCCTGACCACCATTGGTAAGATAAACCTGAGGAAAATTTCGGTAGAGAGCTTTAAGAAGGCATCATGATGAATGTTTTTTTTTTGTAAACTAGAGTAATTCCAAACCTCACCCTCTGTAAATTGATCTATTAAAAAAATGAGAGTTTTAAGTGCATGATTCGGTTTTAACTGTTCCTCCGACAATTCATCTAGAGGCTCCACTTGATAAAATATGTGCTTTAGATTAAGCGATATCTGTGTGTGTATTTTGGTGCAATTTGATAATTTGAAATAAATACACACACATTTATCTATTATTGAAGGAAAAGTCGATACAATGACTTGAACTCTGAACCTTCTTGAATCGGTTTTAGAGTACATGCCCTCGACTGTATTTTAATTGAAATGAGTCTCATTATATAATTGTCATACAGTATTTGCATAAAATGTAAGATCATATTATGGCAGGAGGCATTTGATGTTAAAGGGGTATTTTTAATCAACACATTGTTCTTTTTACTCCATTTTATATTTTAGTTTTGCAATAACATCGAATACTGCTTTGGTATTTGATAATATGGTGATTACATGACAAAAACTACAACTATTGCCCCATAGTTGTGACTAGGACACCACTATTTAAATACTTGTACGCAAAGGTTTGTTACTTTTTAAAAGTTCTGCTCGGGTCAAGTCAAGATTAGTTTTCACTGATAGAGTATAAACCAAAAAATCATAGATACCCTTTTAGCTCATTAATAACAACTCACGGAATTCGTTTATGTTTCAGATGATGAACCAGGCGCGGAGCTGAGAGAGGATCATTCAGTCACAATCCAAATCTTTGTCCATGAACAAATGCCTTCTTCCATTCTGTTATCTGCAGCGAGAAACAAACCAAAAACTGGCCCTGATCAAGCAAACTGATGCCTTAAGAGTCTGTATCATTGCAACGACAAATTTCTGAAACGTATAAACATGGGAAACAACACGAAGTTTACCTCTTATTTCGTGATGTCCTGTTACAATATCGCTCTGGCTTAGAGCAGCAGGCTTCAGGTGAACGACCGGTTCCCTTCTATTAAATATCAATCTGGCTTCATTGCATGTAATTTATCAAGTGTCCTCCATGTTACAGCATCAGGAGCAACACCACTTCTTCTCATGTCTCTCAAAATTTGGTATGCTTCTCTCTTCAAGCCCAAATTGCAAGCACCATCAATCACAATATTGTAGCAGACGGTATTAGGAGTCACCCCGTTATCTACAAGTTCACAAAGAAAATGGCAAGCCTCGTTGAATTTGCCGGCACCGCAAAGCCCCTTCAACAGGGCTGCATAAACAAAATCATTATGTTTATTTGATGGCCACACTATATCATCCCATAACTTCGTCGCCTCATCTATTTGGTTGCAAAAGCATAAGCCCTCAATTATAATCGTGTATGTAGTGCTGTCAGCAGTCACTTGGTCGGCCATCATTCTGCCGAAAAGTTCTTTTGCCTCATTGATTAGCCCAAGCTTCATCAAACCTTTAATAACGACATTATAAGATACAACACTAGGTTGAATACCCTTTGATCGCATTAAGTGATGCAGGACATAGAGTGCTTCTTGACTCCTCCCTATATTCAACAACCCAGCCATGACAGAGGTGAACGTTACCACATTGGGTGTACAGAACTTTCCCGTCATCATATCATCCAGTACCTTCTGAGCCTCTTCTATCCTTCCCATCTTGCAAAACCCATTAATAACAGTATTAAGAGTGATCAGATCCGGCTGGTACCCATTCTGCAGCATGCATACAAGAACATTCAAGATCTCCGTTGGATTATCCATAAAACAAAGAGCCCTCAGATATATATTATACATTCTCGTCTTATCCGACCCCTCCTTTCCCAGCATAACTTTAAGAACTTCCCTCGCCTTGCCTATTTCTCTCAATCGGCAAAGAGCTTCCACGAGAATTTTGTAAGTATACTCTGATGGAGAATATCCAAATTCAACACCTTCCTCCAACAGCTGGTAAGCTCTCAAGCAACCACCCTCCTTGCACAAGCCATGTACAATATGATTATAAGAAACCAGACTTGGCCAAAGACCTGTTTTTCTCATGATATAAACCACCCGAGAAGCCCCGTGAAAGCGCCCCTCTTTACACAGTGAATCAATCAAATGGGCATAAGCAAACACCCGGTTGACATCGTTACCTTGAGGCATATTGTTTGCTATCTCGAAAACATCGCTAAAATAACCGCATTGACACAAAGTATCAACCAGATACCCGAACCCCGCATTATTCACGTTCAAATCATTTTCCCCCTTCATCACCTCCCAAAGCCCCTTCATCATCTCCTTTCCCCGCTCCAAGTTCCGTTTCATCAAAATCCCACGAATCAAAGCACTAAACGTCAGCGCGTTCGGCGCCAGCCCGTACTCGGACATTTCATCGAACACCTTACACGCATCACCAACCTTGCCAACATCAGAATACCCCCTTACCAAAGTGGTCAAGGTAACCACACTTGGCAAATGCCCTCGACTTATCATATCAAACAACAGCCTATGACCAACGTCCGGCCGCTCGGCCACCCTACAAAACTGATCAATCAATCTGTTGTAATTAACCAGAGACGGAACGAACTCAGGTTTCGCCCCAAGCAGAGCGTAAAAGACTGCTGACGTGGCGGACGGGGATCTGGAATCGAGCAACCGCGCAATGAGAACATTGCACGCACGCGCGTCCGGGACCGCACCGGAAGCGACGGAAGCGAGGAGGAAGGTGTGCGCTTCGCGGAAGCGGGACGCGGCGGCAAGCGCGTGGACGATGCTGCTGAGGTTGAGGGAGTCAGGGCAGTAGCCGAGGAAGCGGAGGCGGTGGAGGAGGTGGAGAGCTTGGTCGACGTTGCGGCGGTTGAAGCAGAGGTCGTGGATTATGTTGGTCCAGTATCTCCGGTCGGCGATGGGGACGTCGAGGTTCGGCCAGTGGTTGGGAAGCGTGAGGGAGGAGAGAAGGCGAGTTAGGGTTTTAAAGGGTTTGGGGGTTTTGGGGTTGAACGGGTGGGTGGAGAACATTGGTTGCCGGTGGTGGTGTGGTGGGAAGCGAAGTTGGGAGTGACGTTAAAACGGGCGGGAGAAGTTAGAACATCGGCATTCGTGACTCAGCTACAGTGCCAAGTCCAGTTTTAAGTTCATAGTGGTGGTGTAAGCTCAATTTTTTAAAATTCAGCTAACTAGACTAAATTCGAATATTATTTCGAGTAACTTCAAAAATGGTAAATTTAATTACGAAGTTCACAATTTTGCGAAATGAAATTTTATAAAATTTGAAATTTTATTAACCACAAATTTTTTACTACCCGAAAAGTCTAATTACACAATATCTAAGTTTTTCAATTAAATATAATTTTTTGTTTAAATATATAAGTGTATGATCAGAGTTTAAGGTTAGGGTTAGAGTTTAAGGTAAGGTAAGGGTCTAGGGTTTAGGATTTATCATTTATACCAAATTATATTAAATTCCATAATTTATATTAATTTACATCAAATAACATAATTTATCTCAAATGTAATAATTTTAACTATACAAATGAGATTATTGTACTAAATTAATTTTATAAAATTATTAAAAATATTTAAAAAAACTTATAATTCAAACATAATGTTGCAAAATAGTACAAACAATACTTTTTGTAACTTTTTTAACGAAAAAAATCTAGTTATTTGGATTCAAGAATTTGTAGATAATTTTAAAAAAATTAAAAATTTTTGTTTGAACAGAAAAGTTAAAAATGTTAAAAATAATTTTTAGAAATTTTTCCTTATTTATTTTGAATTTTTTTAAAATTTTTTTCAAAATTACATAATTTTGTGTATTCAAGATACATATTAAATATTTAATGTGAATAAGATTATCAAAAATTATTCTAGCTAAATGGTGCAACACTTCCCTTCTCACTCTTGGTGCGTGGCGGCCCTAGGGATAGTGACCCCCACAACCTTTCCAATATTTTTATACAAAACAAAAAAAAGTTGTCACGTCAGCTCGTGGCGCCACGTTGCGCGGGAGCGACCAACAGACCCCCTGATACTCGGGGACGCCCAGGACGACAGGGTGGCAGATTAAAGGAACCAACAAGCATCTTATACGTGGAGGCCCCAGGTATACTGACCTCCCCCCTCGCTCCCCCCCCCCCTTTCGGGTGGTCTTAGGAAGTAAAAGACGGTCTTAGGGAGTAAAAGACACCAATTAGTAAGTATGAATGTTTCGAAACTTGTCATAGCAAAAAAAATTGACTTACGAATTAATTAGAATAATACCCTCGATTCACTAAAAATATCATAGAAATAATACCCTTCGATAAAGAATTATAAAGAATTATTTGAATCTGTTGGAAAATACATTGTCTTATTTAATCAACAATACAAATAACCAAGTACTATCACACACTTGTCACCCAAGAAAGTATTCCTTCACCTTGTATGGAAAATAGGTCCCATGAATAATGTTATATAGTGTGGTTATGTAAGACTTATGAGATTTGCTTTGAAGGAATTTTTAAATTTTTAGTCGGGAATTTAGATTTAATATATATATATATATATTTTGTGGATAAAAAAATCTAATTAGCCTCTTGATAAAAAATAAGGTAAAAAAGGTTATGGCATCACACTAATCATTTTTTAACTTGACTAATCTACTCTTATTTTTTAGTTTATGGAAATAGTAATTAAAGAATACACTATGTAGCAATAACTCATATTCTTTTTAATAAGATACAAACAACATTCGATAATCTTTTCCAATAATTTCATGTGAAGCTTGCTAATAAAATTTTAGATTCTTTTTATTGAAAAGGAAAGTATTTTTGTCATTCTTCTGCATTGAGATTTTGGAGAAGCGACAACTAAGATATGTATATAATAGTCGGATGATTCTTTCCTGAAATTATGACTCTTGTGAAAAAAATGATGAGACAGCAATTAAATAGTTCAAAAATTGGTATTGATATTAGTAAGTTGGAATGCACTAGTAAATCAAATGATCTGATGGCTCAATTTATTAAGACATCGAGAAATAGGTTCTTTGAAATTGGTAATGCCCATTGTAAGACTATATTAAGAATTGAACAAAATGAAGATATTGGGATTTAATCATCTGGTAGCATGATGTATGTCGCTATTGTGCAAAACAAGTTTATAGATGACATGAGATTTTTTTGAGGTGGTGAGTTAATTGATACTTATTGTTGTTCAAGTATCACTTTACTAACTTGACTATAACTTTTTTAGAAGCAAATTGAACTTGTGAAAAAATAATGAGATGATGCAAATGTTTGATATGCTTGGTTTCATTCTTTAAAATAATTTATATCTAAAATATCACTGCAACTACTAGTCCAAGTATGGAACTTGTGTTCATCTTTTTGCTAAACGCCACAGTCATACCAAGTTAAGACTCTTCTTCCGTTGTGTTCTGTGATGATCATTTAATTTAAATTTATATTTCTCTGAAAAAAATTATGAAGTTTCTTAAAGATTGCTATTTTTTTATCCACTGTGAGTCTCTCCTATTTAATATTCTCTTATTTGGTCTATTTATGTTTCTTGTTATTATTCTGTTTAATTACTTTGTTTGTGAAGAAGATTATGTTTTGATTTCACTTTAGTAAACTTTTGTGATGTTGACGAAATGGCGACCATCTACTCCATTATAGCTTCTACAGATGCAGTGTGGACACCATGCATCTTTATTTTAAATTTTCCCGTACTTGAGAACTAGCTTTTTTACCTGTCTTTATGTTTTAATAGGGTTTTTGGTTGGAAGTGAGAGAATATTTGTTGTTTAAGACATCATTGTTCAACGAGGTATGATTTTAAAATCTATAATAGATATGGCTTATCCAAAAAAATTATGAAGATGCAAATATGAATATATTTAGAGAACTTATTATGAATCAATTAAGGGTAATGCTTGTACAAATGGATACATGGAAGTGATCCATCTTCATAAACTTTAATTGTCATTTATCTATCTATAATTCCACTCCTTATGTGTGAATATTCCCATATTATTTTCAAAACTCGGAATTTATAACTAACTTATGAGATTTGTGCAGTGTGGATGCTATATAGTGCGTCGTTTGTTCTAGAGACATGAATATTACTATGTAGTGTAAATTTGTGAGTTGGATTCACTATTTTTGTTGTTTTTAGCCATAATTTAGAGTTATATATATATACACACACACACTACTATAGATAAAAAAAATCTAACCAGTCTCAAAATATGAAATAAGGTTAAAAAAAATTATGGTAGGACATTATTCATTATTTAGCTTCACTAATCTACTTATATATTTTCCTCCATCGATTAACATACACTATCTAGATACTCATACTTTTTTATAAAATATAACACTTAATAATCTTTTATAACAAGTTTAGTATAATTTGGTCACACTTTAATTTAATACATAGACAACTAATAATCAAATAATTTTATTTTATAATGAATTAAATAATGAGATAACTACTTGTTTAATTAACTATATCTTTGCAAATTGCTATTATTTTCAAAAAAATTATGCTCTCTAAAAAATTGTTTAAGAAAATAAATAACAAAAAACTATAAACCATTCGTAACAAAATGCTCAACCTTAGATAATTACCCCCTTACACAATTTCATATCTAAAATCAATAAATACGAGATATATTAGAAAAGTTAATTGAACATGATACAGCACTAGTAACACGCATCGTTCCGAAGCAAACAGACTTTCATAGGTGCCATCGTGCTCGATCTCTATTCCAAACTTGTCCTTGATGCCTTCTCCCTCTTTAATTGATTTCTCCATAAGACAATTGCTTGTTGGATGCTTTTAGTTGGATGAACCTAGGCGCAAACATGCATGATACCTATTGCCAAAAGATTTTCTATTATTTAAAAATGATATTTAATGAACTATATTGATTAATGATTTAAAATTTTAGTAAAAATGAATACATAACATATTATGATTTCATGTAAGAATTTACTACACTCAAAAATCTAACTAGCCTCTAAATATGAAATAAAGTAAAAATGATTATGGTATGACATTATTCATTCTTTAGCTTTACGAATCTACTATCTAAATACTCATACCTTCTCATAAAATATGACACTGATAATATTTTATAACAATTTCAGTATAATTTGATCACATTTTGATTTTAATACATTGACTTGAACTAGTGATACAATAATTTATTTTATTAACAATGTATAACTATAATTATACATGAGAGTATAATGAAATCAAACTACGAGGATAAGTACTTATTTATTTGACTATATCTTCACAATTGCCATTATTTTTTTAGTTAATTAATTATCGATATAAAATGCATGAAAAATTAATTATCGTTCACGTTCAAGACATTTCACCACAAAAATAACAATGACCTGACACAACAAACCCTCCACAAAACACAAGCCCACGCAACCAATCTCCCTCTCCAAAAATCTATTAAAAATTAAAGAAAAAAAGCTATAAACCAATTGCTAAGAAAGTTAGAAAATTACACCTTTCCACAATTTCGTATCCAACATCAATAAATACGAGCTTTATTAGAAAACGGTAATTTAACACCGTCCAAAAGTTTTCTATTATCTCTTAAAATGATACTTACTAAGCAATATTTTTTTTTTGAGATCCTATTCTAAATCTTATTCTATTATATCAGAAATGCTTATGCTAGGAGTCTAACCCTGGATTTCACCCCACCCCACCTCACCCCAATACCACTGGACTAAATGGTCACTCGGCGATACTTACTAAGCAATATTGATTAATGATTTAAATTTCTGTAGAAATTAATAATTAATACATGACATATCATTATTTCATGTAAAAATTTACTACATTAATTCAAATTAGTAAAACACGACTATGCACGATATTCAATTAAATTAAATAATTAGATTTTGAAAAAAATTATTGCAAAGTTGTAACTCAATCTTCTCGAAAGTTGTTGATAATGTATTATAACGTTATGCAATGTAAAATGCTAACTTGAAATTCTCATTACTACCATGCACATTAAATTACAATGCTAGAAACTCTATTTGTAGGGTAAGACATAAGCAACCTACAACGCATTAAGAAAATGATATCCAAGTGGGAGGAAGTAGACTCTGGATGAGAAATATGATATCCATAATTAATTCATAAAACTTGCGGGAGAATATTTTTGTTTTCATTTTTCCTAAGAAAATGATTCTCTAGCAACTTTTATGGCGTGTCCACGTCATTAGAAGTGAAAACAAATGGAATCTTATAGATAGCATATAGCAAAATGAAGTCACTTAATTACCAAAACACATTGATCCAAGCTTTACCTCATCAAAAAAATTAAATACAATACATCAAAAAAATAATTTTTAAAAGACCCACGATAATTGATTTGGAAAAGTACAATTTTAGTATCTGTGGTTTCACACTTTTTGACATATGATCATGTACTTCAAAAACGACCAAAAAAGTCCTGACGTTAGCTTCGTGTTTTCACTTTTAGGCTCGGAGGCCTTTACGAGCCTAAACTCGGCCCGAACCAGAAAACGACGTCGTTTTGCTTGCCGAGGTGGCTGCCACCTCATTACTTTTAATCCGCGTGGCTTAAGTCTCTCGGTAATTTTTTTTTACAGTTTTAGTCCCCTTTTGTTTACTATATTTCAAAAAATTCCCCCCTTTTTATAATCAGAATTTCTCCTCACTCCAAACCTTAACTTCGCCTCTTCACCTTCCCCTCTCTCTCCCCGACACTCCTCTTCCTCCCCAACCTCTCCTCTCTCTCTCCGACACTCCTCTTCCTCCCTAACCTCTCCTCTCTCTCCCCGACACTCGGCTCCTCTTCCTCCCCACTCAATCCAACGGCTCCCCATTTGACTCTCTTTCTTCAGGTTCGTTCACAGTACGATTGGAAGCCAAGCTCACCACTCGCCAAGGTAAGACTATAATCGTGCCCTCTCCTGCATGCATGTTGGGTTTTAGTCGGGTTAGGATAAGTCTGACTTATGATTTTAGTCGGGATTAGGGTTTTGGTCGGGAATAGGGTTTTGGTCTGACAATTTTAATGTTGACAGGCAAAGGCATTATGGATGAGATGCTTAAGGTTGTCTATCATTATGGTGGTGACTGGGTGGACGAAAGTGGGGAAAGTACGTTGGTGGAAGAATGCATGAGATGTCGGTAGGGTACGATGTTGATCGTTTGAGATTTTGGAATATCCATGGATTTTATACACATTTGTTAGGGATGCATGACGCGCGAATCTGGTTTAAGAGAGGTGGAGTTGATGGAGATGATGGGATACACGAGATATTTGATGATACTCAAGTAATGTAGATGATTGAATGGCAAAGAGGTTATCCAACAACTGATGTATTTGGAGTTGAAGTTGGGAAAAATATTACTCCGGTTGACGAGTTGCAGAAAAGGCTGGAAGCACAATTGGCTGGACACAATGATCTGCCTAACGACATTGAAGGAATGGAAGCTGAAAATTGGAGTGATGATGATGTGGGTCAAGGTGTAGGTGCAGATATAGGTGAAGCTGTGGGTGAAGAAGATTTAGGTGAAGCTGTGGGTGAA
>SOPF01027410.1:0-14500 GCA_012979155.1 Hypericum perforatum
AAGAATGCTTGATGGACTCTTGATGTGATGAAGGAAGAAGAATGTTTGATGAACTCGTCCTTTCTCTTCTAGTGTCTTTTTGTTGGTGGCGATGTCTGCTTTTGGATAATGTGGTGTTAGTGGATTTGTTTATTTTTGTGGGGAGTTGCATCAGGATTGAGGATGAAATCGGTGTTGGTTATCTTGCTTGTTATTGCTCGACGAGGTTAAAGTTCTGTTCAGGTGGATTATACCATGTTTCTGCATTCTGCTGTCTTGGCTATGCATTCTACTTGGGGTGATTCCTGGATAAAGATGTGTTTACATGAAAAGGGCAGGTTATATTACACTCGGGGAGAATTTGAAGAAATGCAACTTTGTTGTGTACCTCAGCATTGTTACTACTAGATGTTGTTTGGTAGCAGTACTTTTGAGTGCCAAGTTGGAATATGTGGTTTCATTGGGGCCTAAATGATGGTTGTTGTTTGGAATCGTGCTCCTTGTATCTTCTCTCTTGATGTGTTGCATGTTACCTTGGTGCTATTGTTGGCCTCCGTTCGTCGATGGATTTTTTGGCGGGTCTGTGTTAAATTCAGGCCGAAGTTCTTTTGTTCATGGTTGAAGTTTGGGTATTATGCCTTATTTGGTTGTTTTCCAAGTGTGGTTGGCATGCCGATAATTTTTTCTTCATGTTGTGTGTTTGGTTGGGTGGTTTGTTTATTTTCCAATGTTGTAACTCCGCCTGTGTGGCACACAGCCGGTCCCAAGCCCGGGTATAAAGGAGGAGGGGGCGTTAATTGGAAAAGTTTTTTTTTTCTGGGTAAATAATTGGAAAAGTTTTTGACACACTGTCGTAAGGATTGTAGAAAATTGAGCAGAAGCAAGTGCAATTTATTTTTTGCCAGTTGGGGGGTATACTTCGTAATTGTTTCTTGCAGGATGCATTGTATTTTTTTATATCTAAAAGTCTCTTCCGGCAACAGTATTCAAGTGTGCGGTAGTTATCTAGAAAACATTTTTGCACTTTTGGCATGCTCGGTTTTTTTTTATTATAATTAATTCCTAGGTTGGGAGATTGTTCTAAAAACTCTTGCCAACCATCGTTTGTTCTGTAATCACAATTATGAGGTTAACCGTCAGCCATATGATTTTTGAAAGATCTGCATGCATTTAAAATAATGTTACGTTCTTATAAGTTTGAATTAACAAAATACCAATCAATCTATCATCTATGGTGCCTTAATAGAGAGATTTGGTGCCTTAATAGAGAGATTTGCTATCATTATGAGGTTGTTGATCTGCTTTCCATTTCCCATCAGCGTAAGCAATCTTTGACTGCATCAATATCTTTCTTTGCGGTCGGCGGCGTTTTTATTATCATGCTAGTATTTTAAAAGAGTCACGGACGTGGAATTCTCCCATAATTACGTCGTAACCAGCCCTCTAATCAGTGGTGGAGTTGGTACTTCGTGGGTTAGGTTCAAAGAAGTTGGTCCAAACCATATTGCTTAATAATTAAACAGTTGCTCTTAAGAATCAATTTACACGGCAAAATCATATGCTTAGTTCTTACATCCATAATGCTTTGCAGGATCATCTTCTTCTCTGCTGTCTCCATAGCAGTCCTCATAGTCTTCTTCTTAGCCTTGTTCACCCCATTTCCCCATACATACCCCGCAGAAGACCGGCCTACGACGCCCTGGTTAGCCTTCTCCTTGTACATACAACAACCGAAGCTCCCAAGCTCCAACGCCCAATACCCTGTTGCTCAACCGGATGTCGGGGCCCTCATCTTCCACCATAAGTTAACCGAGGGCCCCGAAAACACATCGCGGATCGTTGGCAAAGCACAGGGCTTCATCATCCCGGTCGAAGATTTCGCGCGTTCGGCCTTCAACATTATCTACTTGACATTTGATACTCCCGAGTATTCGGGCAGCCTGAGCGTGAAGGCAAAATACGTGGCCCGCGACGAGGAGCAGCAGCTCACTGTGGTTGGTGGAACTGGCTCCTTTGCGTTTGCCCGTGGGCTGGCCATCTTCGCGCAGGCTGAGAGAGATCGCGAGCCGGCGGCTGAAGCGGACGCGAGTGCTTACCACGTCAAACTCCAGCTTAACGTTCCTGATCGGTCTCGGACAATTCCTGGATGAGTAATGCATGGACGGTGTCCGGTTTCCGTAGCCTTTTAATTTTGAAGGAAGAGGGTCAAACTGTTGTAGTCTACTGTAGGCTATTTAACAAAAAAATTACCAATTGGGTTAAACACTTATTCTTGATATCTAATTCACACATTTACCATTATAGTAGCTATTACACGACTGACTAGATTGATGCATGATATGAGAGTGAAATCTTGTCGAAGAATCGTCAATCAAAAGTGATAAGTAAATATTTTTTAAATATTTTTTTTATACAACTTTAGAATTTTTAGAATTAGGATCGCATAAAGCTTGTTTTTAATGCGAATATTCTCTCACAGGGGCGAAATGAAATAGCCGTGGCAATTATCACGAATTGCCAATTTCTTCGTCTTGAACTTTCAACGTGCACTCAGCGAAAAAGGAAATAACAAATAAAAACGAAAAGAGAAAAAACAAAATAAAACACAATAAGTTATACACGCACACAATAATTAACAACTGATCTATTCTCCCAGCCTCTAACTGAGGCATAGGCCAAGCCCCTCATCCTCGCCCTCTCAAGTTACTTAGCTAGCCTCTTCCGCTCCTTCTTCCTTCCACTTCCACTTTCACTTCCTTTTCCTTTTTTTGCGTGCTATGGATTTTTCAATCGGTGGAGTAGTTTCATCTTCCACAATCAAATTAAGATTGTCTATAATGAATATATCTTCGAGCATGCGATCAATTTGTTGATTCTGTTGACGGACTCGTTCTTCCCATTCATCAAATTCGATGGTGAATGAAGAAGCACTAGAACTAGAACTTGAATCAGAATCTAATTCTGATAATTGATTTTTTGTTGAGAGACATTTGTGAAGTGAGATGAGTAAACTATATTTGGTAGGAATTATGTTGAGAGAAACATGAGACTAAACAGATGTGAAGGTTATGAAAGATATAGGGTATTTTTTTTAAGTTTGATAAGGATCTAATTATTTATAGCATGGGAACGGTTACAGTCTAGAGTGTGCACTGTAACTTTTTCGATGTGAAAGATGGTGTAGATGCTCAATCTTGAATTGACAATTCACTATCCACAACACAAATAATATGTGAATGATAGTATGGATGACAGAATTGAATTGACAATTCACTAGCTACTAGACAAGTAGCTTGTGAAGTATGGTGTGAATGCCGAATTTGATTGATAAATCAATTATATAATTACAATTATTAGCCAAAATTACTTAAAATTAAGAACAAATTATGTAGGATAAAAGTCTTACAAAAGATCAAATAAAATGACTTAAACTTATTACTTTTCAATTACAATTAATATTAGATAACGTTTCATCTTTGAATCAAAGTACAAACTTTTTTAAAGAAATAATCAAGCTGATTGAACAAATAATGATGAGCAAACTCTAATGTTGAAACTTTTCTTCTATTTTTGCAAACTCTTTGTCAGATTGAGCAAACTTCAATCGTGACACTAATCAAATAATGAGTATAATCAAGGTGATTTTGGTCTAAAGAACGCCTAATTAAAAGTCAATAAAAAAATAACCTGCATACATTTTTATTGTTTGTTTATTTAGAGAGCCTATACATGGAATTTGAATTAATATCCATCTATCTTGTTCTTTCTCCGGAAAGTCTTGAGAGAAGGAATATGCAAGCGGAGGTGATGAATATGGTGGCGCCAAAACAAGCGAGGTCCAAGCAATTGACAATAGGTATATTCTTCATCTTGTCTAGTAATCCAACTTGTAAGATCATCAAAAGAGCATGCCCAATCTTAGACTTGGCTTGAGTGACCGATTGCATGTTGGCCCATCTTGGAATCGACTGCAAAAAGGACAAACCAAAAAAAAAATTGAGCACGCCGGAGGACTTGTCAAGATTATCGCATCGAAAATGTAACCACAGTTAGACTCGGCTATAAATATGAAAAAAATATTAATCAAATATTTTGGGATTTCAAGGTAGATATTATTATTATTATAATATAGTATTATAATGAGTTAATTTAATAATTTATTATCGATTTTTCGTTTAAATTGTGTGTTGTGTGTTGTGATCCCAACGAAAATGATTGTTAACTAGCAAATTTTTCCAATGTGTTTTAACTTTATTCGAGTTTTCTCATATTGCTTGTCAGAATAATAAATATGCACATTATTAATATTCATAATACAGATCAAATCACTTAAATCTATTTCAAAGATTTGACATTTTCTAATTATGTTTCATTAATGTACCACCGAAAACAATATTTACTAAACTCGCATGTGTTAGACATTGAAGTACGTATCTGACCTTATTGTCAAAGAACCCAAACAAATTTGACCCTGGCAGCCTCAGTTCCTCTTCTGTTGAATCATTAGTGCCCACGAACATGACATAGATCCCGACGCCAAAAATAAGTAGGGCAGTTCCCACCATAAACATGTCTGAATATAAAACCAAAATTCCACAAAAAATTTAATTCACATATCTATTATATACACAGCACGAAATATTCAGACAATAATAGGAAAAAAAGTCAACGCACCTATGGCTTCCATGAGTAGTTGCATTAGATGATGTCCTTGGTCTGAAGTTCCGGTTAATGATTTGAAATAATGAAGATATGATTCCAAGACGAACTGGCATCCCTTTAAATTGATAATCAACATGCATTAGAAAGCAAACCATGAGTTAAAAGAGATGAACGGTTGGGATGGTGGAAGCATAAACATGAAGTTATAGAGGAGAAACGATATATAGGACTTTGTTACATCCATTGAACTGAAATGATCATTATATTAAGATATGAAAAATAAATATAATAGATTATAAGCGAGGCTACAAATCCAGCATAAATCTCATGCATATACTACTATGCTCTTTTCCAAAAGCCAAAAGTCAATCCAAAGACTCCAAACCTCGACCTCTCGAAAATATGAAATTAGGTATGCATTAGGAGAATATATTTAATAAAAGTTCTATTCTATTTAAATTTTGAGACAATAACTAAATATAACAATTGTAATTATGTGTATGCAAGTGTTTCCGGTCCTTAAATTATTAATATTATACCTCCAAGAAGCACAATATCGACCCAAGCAAGGACCCGGCAACGGCAAATAATGTGAAGAATCGACAATCGACTATAGCCTGCACGTATGTAGCGGTTAGTTAGCCGATTTTTAATGGTCTCCATCTTATTATTTTCTCAAATGTTCGTTAGAATAGAAGATACGCCTCATCAATAAAAATAATATAATCATATTATTTAAACATTATGGTAAAGATAAGTTAAATTTTCTCAAAGGATTCAATACCCTTTCGATAAGCAACTGGACGTTGAACTTCCTGGGCTTTAGCTTAACAGCTGGCCGCTCCAATACCGCAACCAAAGCATTCCTAACGAACAGAACCAAGCCAGAGACAACCCCTGCAATGATTTCCACCCCTCGACCAACCGAACCGGTGATCTGGTCCGCAGGGATCAAATACCTGTCCGAAGCCGCCGCCACTTGCTTGTTCATCCGGACACTACTAATCCCGCCATTAGCATTGTTAATCAAATAATTAGCCACCTTGTTATCGCTTGATAAATTGTTGAAGCATCTTTGGGAGGAGGAACAGTTGCTAGTGGGAGGGCCCACGTGGCGCGTTGCACGCAACAGCCTGTTGGTGGTTGCCATTTTGGCCAGACAAGTTGCTTTGGTTGGTTTTGGAATGGGTTTTGGGTTTTGGGTTTTTGGTGGGTGTTTCTTATAGGAAGGGAGTTGGTGGTGTGTATTGTAAGCATATGGGAAAGAAAGAATATTCTATGAAATTTCTTTTTTTGTATAGTTGTATGGTTTACGGTGAAAGTAGAGTCGGGCCGAGGACAACAGTCATCACATGATTAATTTGTTTTATTAAATATCTTGGCAACTTTGTATTTTACCCGAAAATGTAAGATGTTGATTTTTTGTATTTATAAACAATCTACCCATTTTTGTCGCTAAAAATGTGACTTTTTTCAAAATATCTACATCCGATAACTAATTCCATGTATCATTTACAAAAATGTAAACTAATTTTTTTTGTTGGGTACTACCTATTGTTTTGAATATCTAGCGTATTAATTAATTTAAATTTAAATCAAATATAATTATTAAATTATGACATAACTTTTTGTTGTAATTATTTAATATTGTTGCATAGATCAAACTCTAAACCTAATAACTAAGGTACAATAAACCATGTTATCTATTTTTCTAAGTGTTTGATTTTGCTAATCTAGATTCTAAGCAATTGAAGCGAATAAAAAGATCCGGGGGATTTTTATGACAAATGTCGTGACTTGGTGGGGGCGTTCCTGCATACTTTTCGTGCTCTTTTTCTCCATTTACTTGGAAACGTTGGTTTCACTTTGACCTCGGGAGGTGATTACCAGGACACAGCGTGTGGGGCCACGATGGCTATAATCCGAACACGTGTTAGTCGAGAAGATTGTGCTGTTCGAATTCTAGTTGGTAGTCTCCATTGATTTTCCACCGTCTGCTTTGAAGAGCTGGAATGGAACGATGTTTTGGTTTTTTGTTGGTGTTTCTGGTTTCCTATTTGCAACGGAAACTGCCGTTTGAGGAATAGTAGTTTTGTATGAGCTGTGAACTAATTGATAATTCGTCAAAATAATTCCAACAGGTCAGTGCTCATCTACCAAAATTTTGTCAAGCATATTTTAAATTTTCTTTTATATCAAATGATTTAGACTTTGAATTAATCGATTCAATATTTTGATTAACATATGACATATGCAAAAAATAGTTCCAAAATTGAAGCACCCAAAAAAAAAAATTTGAGCATCAAATAGTAGGTGGAATCTTGTGAACACGATTGTTCTATTTTAATTATCATGTGTCAAGTTTAGTGTTGAAAATATAATAGTAACAAATACTTATGAGAGTATTATCACTTTATTCAAATCCAAATTGAATTAATCACTACAATATTATTACCACATAGTCTACACGAATTCGTGTGGTTGAGAGGTTTAATGGAATTAAGACTACTCTCATTGGTTGACCTACGCTAACCAAGTGACCAATATGACGAAAGATCTTTTAAATTAGATTTTTTTTAAAAGGAAGCCGGTTGGTGACACCAATAATTTTAATTACTCTTTCTTCGCAATCTAATCCTGGTGAAGTATAGCACAATATTATTAGTTGAATATATGTTGCTGCCTATATTTTGTGTCGTTATAAATATTGAAAGCATTTTTAAATAAATTAATAATATAAAAATTCTTATTTTCCAATTCTCTAGAATTAAAGGATAATATTGACATATTTTGATATGCATAATTTTGTATTTTTATTAATCGCTAATTTAGAAGATTCGGATGGTTTATGTCAATGACCGAGATAAAATAACGATTGAGTTTAGTTGATTTTCTAATTAATTATCATAAAGTTGGGTTGGGTTTGGTTTGGTTGGGTTGTGGATAGAGATGGTCTAATCCTTCGATGATGAGCTGGGCTTCTAGAGGCCTGTGAGGCACGAGTCCAGATCTGCTTGTCTTCGGGATGTCGACGAAACCCAAATAAACCAACAACCGCAATCAGATTTCCTAGAAAGAATGTAAAATCTCAAACACTTCTAAATTTTAGCGAATTTTGATTTATCCTTATACATTAAAACGATAGTGTGATCACAATCTAATATGATATTATAAATTTTATATTCAACTCATATTTTTAATATAAAAATGTCAACACCAACAAATTCCAATATAAGAAAGTTGACAAATAAGACTGTAGCACTAAAAAACCATAATTCGAAAATGTTATGATTAGAGCTTCACATAAGAAAGTCCCCCCATATGAAAACAATCCTCACCATTTGAAAAAAATTACACCTAAATCATGATATCGAGATCTGTACGTACATATTTCAAAGCCTAGGTTGACCGAAACAAAACACAACAAGCCGGCCAAAATTCCGACCACAAATGTGGTTTGGGCAAACTAACAACAACAAATAAAAAAATAAGTACGGGAAAGTACACTAAAAGTCTACACAACATAATTGCAAAGAGAAGCACAAAAGTGATAAAATGCAGAAATAAGTAAATAATTAAAGGAACCACTGGATAGGAGGGGTGGCCACCCGGTGATCGGCCCCTCCGGCCGGTGAGGATCGGCTTGGACTCCGGTGGACGGTAGCGGCCTGGAGAGAGGACCGTTAAAGTGTACCATATTTGGTTCAGCCTTTTAGAGTGTATCGGTTTTCTCTTTTTGTTGTACTTCACTTACTAGTGCTCTGTCTAGGAGTTGCGGGACCCTCCCATTTGATTCAAATTATTATGTTTTGGGCTCATCAGTCACTACCCCTATTTTGCTATGTTGTTTTGTTTTAGTATTTTACTTTATCTTTTGGGTTTTTTAGTTCTGTTTGATGTATGTTTGTTTGCAATGTTTATTATTTGTTTGGGTCAACATTAGCCTGCTCTAATGTTTCTATGTTTATTGTGTTTATCTCGTTATTGCTGCACATCTGTTTATCTCATTCTTTTTATCTTTGTGCATTTTGTATGAACAGCGGGTGAACACAAAGTTACATCTCCAATGTAGCTCTCTACGTTTACAAACTAACATTTAACATTTTGGTTAGTAGTTACTTGATTAAGTTGCAAAACCGACATGATAACCAAAATTACTAATTTTACCATCTGTGTAGTTTAATCGTATAAGTGAATTATATAATTATCAAAAAAGTTATAACGCATGATATAACGAAAACTTTCCCTTACGTGGAGTGGACGGTGACCATCCTACCCCATAAAATAAAGACCACACGCCGTCCATTGCAATATAAAAAACCTCACACCTTATAGTACATCCCAAACACCAAAAACACAAAGCCTTCTCCATTCCAATCCCTGATAGAGAAAGAGCACCATGTCTTCCTCCACTCTCCGCCTCTTTTCTCCCCTTTTCTGCCACCAATCCACGCGTCTCCGCCCCGTCTCTGCCTCGATCTCTGAGAAGCTGTCCATCCCGGCCAGCTCGGCCTCAAAACGAGCGGCCGAGTCGGCCCATCTACTGATCTTCCCGGTGATCGGGCCTATCATGGACCGGCAGGACTACTTCTACAATCAAGGAAAATACTAGTTCTTCAAGTCACGTATGTTGAGATATGGAGCCTATCGATACTCCGGAAGGTAGATATGTCGATGGGGGACGCCCAGGATTCGACGGTTCTGAAATCGGAGTTCGGATGAGGGAGAAAACTGAAGTTGAAGTTTGGGCTTCAGGGGCGAGCGCCCACTGGCCGAGCAAGTGCCCACTCGAGAGCATCAGATTTTTGCGAGATGAAGCCAAGTGCTCACTGGCTTTCCGAGTGCCCGCTGGCCTACACGGGAAAACAGCAGCCTTACAATAGACAAGTTTGCCCTTAAGCTTGTAAAGCCTTTAAATACCTCTCCTACTCATCTCCTACCATATACAAAGCATATCCTACATAATATCTAGATATTTAGAAGAGAAGAAAGTTCTTCTCTCTTCTTCCTCCCTGTAAGGTCAAAGATTTGATCAAGGAAGTTGCTCAGGAAGAAGAGCACAAGGGAGGAGGCTCTCTCCAGGAGGGAGAGAGGCCATGTAGGCTTCAAGGTGTCCAACCCAAGGAGTGGGTTGTCCTCCGAGTGAAGGAGGAGGTTGTCGTCCTCCGAGTGAAGGAGGAGGAGATGAGAAGAGTCTTCAAATTGGTGGCCTTGTCCTTAGGCCGATTGATAAGGAGTGAAGCTCCAAAGGTAATGATGTCTTGAACCCTTAGACAAGATAGGAGCGGGAGAAACTCCAAAGGGGTTGTTGTTTTGGGTCTGCTCGCGGGTATGCACTCGTGACGAGGGAGTCGACGAGAATGCTTGATTCCCCAACAACGTATCCGTAAGCACAAATCCACCGTCTTCCGGACCAACCTCCTGCCGGGACCCTCCATCACCAAAGATGATGAAATAAGCTGCTGATTTTATTGATCATCATCGATGGATGTCAGATATATAAGTAATTATAATATTTGGGACATAACTAAAAACCATATAAGACATAACTTAAACTAGAAAATAATTACTAAAACAAGACCTAATCATAATACTCCAATACTCTACCACAAATTAGAGTGTAAAAATCAACAATACTTAATTTGTGAATATCATGACATAGATCTTTAGGGAACATTATGGAATTTTTACTAATGCGATGAGAATGTCCTACATTGATTAAAATATGTAAGATGAATTAGTTTATAAGTGTTAAAAATTTATCAATCGATTGTCTTCAGATTTTGAATTAAATACGAAAATACTAACAATTTGTCATATTTCGCCAAAAAGTTAAAATGAGAATGCATAAAATCTGTTTGTAAGAATTAACTTGATCCTCATTCACTAGTAATTCCAAATGAGAAAATTTACGGGAGCTGCTGATTTTTATTATTATTCGTGTATAATACACAATAATCCAACCAACTACCCATCAATGACTTTATTGAGCTAGAAATAAATACATTACTCTCCTTGAAATGCATATTTGCAAGAAGTAAGCTGGTCTAGTACCAGCTAATGGCTGTCATTTAAATACAAACTCACAAAAGCAAAATACCACAAACCGACATCTACGTTTTCACAACCAGAGATCACCAGCACTCCCCCCTATTATCTCATGCTTAAGCTAAGGGGCAGCAAATGCATCGTCTACCCATTTGGGCGAAATACCCTTATTTTGGCTACCATTTGTCCTCCTTTTGGCATGAAAGGGAAACCCAAAGAGACCTTGGACGGCTGCCTGAACCTTGTTGGCCCTCTTACGTTGTCGAATCCGCCTCAAGACCATATCCTTGTCCATCGTCCCTGTGGAGTGAGCTGGTCTCAAATGCACATGGGTGGTCACCCACTTCTCCCCTTCTTGACACTCCTCGGTAGAGCTGTCGCTGAAAATAATAACATTCTCTTCCTCGTCCTCTTTGGAGAGGTCCTTCTTTCGTTGTGGGTTTGTAGAAGTGATGGAAGAAGAGGAGGAAGACATCTTATGATTCATTGTTTCTTTCGGGTATGAAGAGTGGAAAGCAAGCATCACTAGTAGTTAGTTTATGTGTCTTGGATTCATTTAAGGATAATTAAAATATTGAATTTAAATTTTACTAATATATAATAGTGTGAAAGAATCATCTAAAAAGTTGTCCAAGATAGCAATTTTAAATATTAAAAATTGATAAAAAAATTTGTACATAATTTAATTTTGGGAAAATTAGGCTAAAGTCCCTCTACTTTGGTGATTCAACCGTTTTAGTCCTTACTGTTCTAAAACTACTCTTTGACTCCCTACTATTCAAAAGAACACAGACAATTAGTCCCTCATTCCGACGCCGGAGTTGTTTCCGGTGAAAAATTTACCTGGATTGACGATAATACCCTTCCCGTCAAAAAAACCTCTGAAGCCCGTTGTCTTCAACCTCCAAGCCTCCAACCCTCCTTCTGACCTAAATCAAAACCAACGGCGGCGGTGAATGTGTTCCCCGATAATGTCTTCAACCTTCAAGCCACCAATCGTTTTCGTCTTCCGTCTCCAACCCTGACCTCAAAATCCAAGAAAAATTAACCACGACGAATGTGTTCCTCGACCTCGACCTCAAAATTACCGCCAGGAAGAACTGCTTTCCGCCCTCATGTTCCTCTTCGTCTACTGCTCCCTTCTGCTATGTCCTCTTTTGCGTAGGCCATCCAGACCCATCCCTCTAAGCCACCAATCGTCTTTGTCATCCATCTTTTCTTTCTCGAGAAACTCGAGCTGTTTCGAAGTTAGCCGCCTTTTCTTTTTCGATTGGGTTACAGATATGTCAAGCTCTTTATCTTCGTTCTCCCTATTGACAATGGCGTGAACAAGTGGCATCTCCAAGGATTCCAGTTCTTCTCCACCAGAATTCTCAAAGACAAGAGTAGCTTCTGTTCCTAAAGAACCAAACTTTGATTAGTCCAGAACCTGAACCAATCCAATAATTAAAAATGGCTTTGAACTATCGCCGTTGTGTTCAATTAGAGGATTAGGTATCTAACCAACTGCTCCTCCTTCTTCCTCCTTGAAGTTAAGTGGAATTTCGGTTATGTTTGGGGGAGTAGAAGCGATGGAGAAAATTAGGGGAATGAAGAAATCTTACAGAGGAGTTCCTACGAGCAGTTCCGGCAGCGGTGGGTGTTGGGGATGGTAATTTTGGGGTTTTTTAGTTAAATCCGAGAAGAAGGGTAAAATGGTCTAACCATGTGATGTTTTGGCCGGAAAAATTTCCGGTATCGGAATGAGGGACCAATCGTCTATGTTATTTTGTATAGTAGGGATCCAAAGAATAGTTTTTAAACAGCAAGGATTAAAATGGTTGAATCACCAAAGTAGAGGGACTTTAACCTAATTTTCCCTTTAATTTTTGTGATGATTTTATTCGACTAAAATAGAATCAAAATTAATTAATGTTTAGTAAGTAGAATGCATATTATATGACGTTCTAACACACACATATATATATATATATAATTTTGATTCATTATGTGTTCTAATATAAAGAAAAACACAATTCGTCTAGAGACTTTTATATTGTAACGATAGAGGAACATTAATAAAAGAAAAGAGTAGTAGCTTGTTGGGCATTTTTTGGGAGTTGAGAATTTGGTCGGCGTGGTGCAATCGAGGTGGAGCACGTGGCCGTGGCATGAACATCGTCTTTTTCTAATTTGTGACTGTCGGTTAAAAAGTAGATACAAAATTACTAATATTTCAGGGATTAGATTCTTTAACACAAAATATATTCCCATTCCACTTCGAGTTATCTATAAGATTAGATAATACCATCCTAAATTAGTCTAATAATCAATGGAGGAATCAAAGTATAAAAAATCAAGGAACTCGGAATGCAATCCATTGACAGATTATATGTTTTGAGTTTGCTTTTCCAATAAATCCGCTACTATTATTGATCTCTTAGATCCAAACCGGAGAAGGGCCAAAATAAAAATTCGGCCTGTTAAAGAAAAGCCCATCAGACTCGCTGGGTGATCTGAATGATAAAGTGGTAAGATCATGCATGGAAAGAGTTCACACCTATTCAATGTTGGAAGGTTAAAGAATTAAAGAAGTTGATGATCAGGGAAGTTGGCGACCGTCATTACAACGATAATTAGGTAGCAGAATTCTTTGTCGGGTAAATATTGATATGCACGACAAGCTTAATGATTTTGACACTATCGCAAAAGAGGTACGTTGTCGTGAATTATTTTATATATCGCCAATATGTAATTACAAATTATATTTGTTTGCCGTACCGAATCCATACGAAGCGCCAATGACTAGTCCTAGTGTAGAACTAGGCCAATCTTACAAAGTTGCCACTTCGTGCCATAATCAGCCTCCGGAAATTGATTATGCTATCAATCATTATACGTTATTTACTTTGAAAAAGAAAACATTCCAGTGAGGCTGTGACATATATGAATCCTAGACAAAACGACAATATAACGCCTAAGGAGGCCATCCAAAGTGCTCTGCCACGTTTTGGACAACCACCGGTAGACTTTGTCATTGCCATGTGAAGGCTACAATTGGATTTCTTGATATAGAAGTTGTCCTGATCTATAGTGCATTAGTGCTTTTAGGGTGTTTCTCTCTTTCCTGTATGGAGGCTATGAGCAGATGATAATGGCGCATCAATTCCTTCTGGATCCAATGGAGGCGGCCCATGTGTGAGGATTTGGAGTCCGAGTGTCTCTCGATCCACGACGCTTCCTAATTTAGGGTTTGCTTTGTTCACTCGACGAGAAAAGCATCTGCAACGTCTTGCTATGTTCGGGAAAAGAGGCATCAACTCGACATTAGTGATATTTCGCTTCCCGGATAGTAAATTCTGTCTGAACCACATATTTAAACAATTTTTTAGTCTATATAATCTTCTCGTATTTGCTACAATATGATCAAAGAGAAGCCTCGTCTCAGTCCCTTGAGCTCGTCAGTGAGATAATGTGAGAGAATTCACAGGTTGCATTTCATCTTAAGCGTCAAAACATTAAAATTTTGTGAAGTTTTAAACTGCAAGTTCTGAAAGTAAAATGACTCAACATGGAAATACGTGAATTTTCATATTTTTTGTGTTGGTATGACATCATCCACGTGAAAAATCCAAATTGACGTAACATATTCGATTGTCGTGTAGAACACAAAAATTAATTATGAAATGACCCAATAATTGTTCATTTTTCTAAATAAATATTTTTTCTAAAATTTTCCTTTCTTACAATAGGCCCTAACTCTAAACGGCTCTAGAATCTTGCCTCTACATATCGCAAGAAAAACCCATAATAGCAAATAAACAAAAAAAAA